>SEYY01001850.1:100000-102500 GCA_009176605.1 Armadillidium nasatum | reverse complement strand
TTTAACTGAAGGTTTAGTATGTTATATATTTCACTGAAATACCAGAAAAGTCAGAGGTTAGCTGCTCCAAAGCCACCACCATTCTTGGGTCAATTAACTGCTGTTAGGAGATAAAATGAAAGGAGTAATGAAGAGTAAAAGTCATCAGTATAGGAGTGGATTGGTGGTGAAATAATAAAGAGAAGGTTATTAATGAAAAGTGGAAAAAGTTGGGGATATAACAGATTAATGAGTGAAAGGAGGAGAGTGTTTAGTAAGTCGTGTCCCACGAACGTTTCCCAATGGAGAAGGCATGCAACGTGAGAGTTCAGAAGAGCAGTGTCCGTTGTAATAGATATAGTATAGAAAGAGTGACGTAATAGTTCGACGGGCAGGAAGATATTGGAGAGTTAATAAGAGCAAAAGTCTTTATAAGACGAAAAGCCCTAGACTCACACCAGATGTGTAAGGGGTACTCCATGAAGGGGCGAGCAACACTCCTATAAAAAGCAAGGAACTGGGGAAAAGTAAAAACAACGACGAATGCGCCTCAGAACACCCAACCTCTTAAGAAGCTTGCTTAGAAAGCGAAGTAATGTGATCCTTCCAAGAAATATCACGTGAAAAAGAAACATCTAGAATATTGAGGACAGATGAATGAAGTTGTTTTGAATAGAGTGTTTTCGAAGTTTTCATAGTAGAAAGAGAGGAGGAATTGAGTTTTTGAGGCATTGAAAATCGATCGATCATGGTTTTCTCTGCTCCAATTTGAAATACGAGAAAGATCAGAGGTCAGTTGTTTCAGACCACCCTTCTTGCTTCAATTAAACTGCTGTTGAGAGGGGCTTTCTTTCAAAGTGAAAGGAGTAATAAAGGGTGGAGTCATCAGCTTACAAGTGGAAGAGTGATGAAATATTAGAGAGAAGGTCGTTAATGAAAAGCATAAAAAGAGTTGGGATAAAACAGATCCCTGAGGAGTACCATTATTTACAGATTTAAAGCGGTAAATAATGGTACCATTATTTACAGATTTAAAGCGGTGGCTGCCTACAGCAGCTGCTATAGAACGACCAAAAAGAAAATCAGAGAGGTCACAGATAGATGGCTTAGATTTCAAAGTCACTGCTTTGTGCCAGACTCTTTAGAAGGCTTTCGATATGCCTAGTGCCACAGCGAAAGATTCAAAGAAACACCGAAGAGCGGAGGACCAAGGGTCAGAAAGAAGGAAACAATATCACCTGTAGACGTTTTTTTACGAAAGCCATATTGGCTATCAGAGATAAAATTAGAAGCATTAATGTATTTCTGATTCTTTCTCATAAAGATAGAAGATTCGAAAACTTTAGAAAGAACTGAGGTTAAAGAGATAGAACGATAGTTAGAGTGTTAAGAGGGGTTCCCCTTCAGCACAGGCTGAATGAGTACACGTTTCCAGAAGAAAGGAAGGTCGAAGTAGAGAGACAGAGACGAAATAATTTGCCAAGACTGGATGCAAGCTAACAAGCACAAGTTTTGAGAAATCGCAGGAGAAACACCCTCAGGACCCGTAAGCCTTCTTAGTGTTAAGCTCAGAAAGAGCAGAAACGACATCTTTAGAAGAAATTGCAGTATTAGGTATAAATGAGTTGGAGGGGGTTGAAGAAGGAGGATTAGCTCCAGAATCGTCTAAGGTTAAAGTTTGTGGTAAAAATTTGGGCGAAGAGTTCAAATTTAGTAGAAGGGTAAACCGTCAGCTGTGCCATCAGAAAATACTAGAGGAGGATAAAGGAAAAGTCAAAGTTTAGTTGACGTTTTTTTTTGCAAAATGCCAGAATGGGCGAGAGGACAAGGAACATCCCTGCGAAGGATATCACGAGAACAAATAGAGTTAAATCTAGGTTTGTTAGGTTTAGTTGAAAGAAAAGAATATGAAATGTTCGATTCCATGCCTGAGTGAATCACCTCTGTTATGAGCTCAGCACATTACGAGGTACCCCTCCCAAAAAAGTTGTAACCATTCTATGGGAAATCAGAGAAGAACAATCGTAAGTCAGACCAGTTAGCAGCACCGAAGTGCCAGAAACGTCTTCTAGAGACTTCATGATAAGGTGAAACGTGAAAAGGAACAAACCAACGGTCATCGGTGTGAAACGAAATGGTCTAGCCCATTAAATCACTCCACAGGTTATGCCCAGTTAGGCGAGGGGGTATTATTTGCATAGCTTCGAACGGAGCTACGTCCTACCATTATATATATATATATATATATATATATATATATATATATATATATATATATATATATATATATATATATATATATATATATATATATATATATATATATATATATATATATATATAATATATATATATAATATATATATATATATATATATATTTTTTTTATTTAAATTATTTTAAAAAAATATATTTTTATTTTTTTAACTTTTTTTTTATTAATTAAATAAATTTAAAATAAAATAAAAAAAAAAAAAAAAATTTTTTTAAATTTATTTTAAAATTTTTTTTTTTTTTTTTT
>SEYY01001850.1:92500-95000 GCA_009176605.1 Armadillidium nasatum | reverse complement strand
TTTTGTTTCTAACTTTCTTTATAAATTTATCATATTATAATTACTTTAATATTAATAATAAAAAATACTAAGCAAAAACTATAGTATTTAATATCGTAGGAGGAAATTTTAATATAAATTTAAAAAATAATATTTTTCCGTTCAGTAAATAAAACGACACAGTTTAGAAAGAATAAAAAAAATACGATTTATTTGTAAATTTAAAAAAAATTCCGATGAATATTTATAAAAAATAAATTTTATTTATTACCTTGTCATTCAACTTCACGTTTCCCAAAAAAAAAAAAAAAAAAAATTCAAAACATGCAAAAGTTTTTGAAAAAATATTATTAGAATAAAATTGAAAATTTGTCAAAATATTTTAAAAATATTTGTTATATCTTGGAAATGTTGTCAAAGGATACAATAATCGTTTGAAATTTTCAATTGGAACGAACACATTTTACCGTTTGCAGTAAATAGATTTTTCATGATTCATAACTATGCGTATATGTTTCTTTTTTGCAACAAAGTGCTGGTGTGATTCTCTGATCAAACATTCAGATATATCTTACGCTTATAAGAAAGAAAAAAATGGAATCAACATTTGAATTTATGCCATTTTTATCTCCTATGTATAGGCCCATAATATATATATATATATATATATATATATATATATATATATATATATTATATATATATATATATATATATATATATATATATATATATATATATATATATATATATATATATATATATATATATATATATATATATATATATATATATATATATATATATATATATATATATATATATATATATATATATATATATATATATATATATATATATATATATATATATATATATATATATATATATATATATATATATATATATATATATATATATATATATATATATATATATATATATATATATATATATATATATATATATATATATATATAATGAATTGGAAAACCTTAAAATTTAACAAAGATATACGTTTTAATTCTAAGATCGCAGGCCCCCATTCAGGTCGAATATGATTTAATTAAAAGACCCAGAATCGAAATAGTCTTATCAACTATGGAGTATAGACTACTTATGCACCTTGAGCTTTATTAATTATTGTTGTCATAAAAATATATGAAAAAAATCTCCACAAATGATAGTGTAATTTTGTTATTCCTTCTAAAAATTAAATATCATCTGATTACAATATATGTTAATGTAAATATATATATATATATATATATATATATATATATATATATATATATATATATATATATATATATATATATATATATATAATATATATAATATATATATATATAATATATATATATATATATATATATATATATATATATATATATATATATATATATATATATATATATATATATATATATATATATATATATATATATATATATATATATATATATATAATAGATGGCAGGATCTGATGTGAACAATTTTATATCATCTGGAAATAAATATAAATTGGCTTCTAAACTTTTAAATTATTTGTTAAAAATTTTCAATATTTAAAAAAAAAAAAATATTAAAATGATTAAAATTAAAAATTTTTTTTAATTGAAAATTATGAATAGAAAATTTTGAGGTAGAAAATATTAACAAACAAAATTTTCCCATAAATTTAAAATTATTTCATTAAAAAAGGTTATTATTCCTTAAAAAAAATTAATACCACTAATAAAAGAAATAACAGTAATAATAATAATAATAATAATAATAATAATATAATAATAATAATAATAATAATAATAATAATAATAATAATAATAATAATAATAATATAATAATAATAAATAATAATAATAATAATAATAATAATAATATAATAATAATAATAATAAATAATAATAATAATAATAAAATAAATATATATAATAAAATAAATAATAATAATAAATAATAATAATAATAATAATAATAATAATAATAATAATAATAATAATAATAATAATAATAATAATAATAATAATAATAATAATAATAATAATAATAAAAAATAATAATAATAATAATAATAATATAATATAATATAATAATAATAATAATAATAATAATAATAATAATAATAATAATCCTGCCTTACTCTTTCTCACTTTATATGGTACGATGCAAATAAGACCAATTTTATGACTCATTTTTCTATTCATTGTATGCAAAAGTAAACTCTGAAGTAAAAATAGAGCAAAGTGAAGATTTTTTAATTTTAAAAGTTGAAAAGTTTAAACAGAAAATTAATTTTACGAGATTGTTGTTTGCGCATGCGCATAATCGCTCTGGAGCGTTTAACGGTCTATTTTATTTACATAAATATGAAGTGATTTTTTTTCTTTCTTTTGTAAAGAGTTAAAAAAAAAAAAGATTATGTCTGGAAGGGTAAACAAAGTGAAGGTGAGGAAATATTTTGTTTGAATAAGTGAAAAATTATTGTTTGTATTATTTTAACTTTTATCAAATCCTTGAA
>SEYY01001850.1:80000-87500 GCA_009176605.1 Armadillidium nasatum | reverse complement strand
TCTCCAGATTCTGTCACCAACACATGCCGCATCATCTGCAAAAAGTAAAACATTCACTTCACATTCACCCTCCATATTTCTCAATACATATATAATATATATATATATATATATATTATATATATTATATATATATATATATATATATATATATATATATATAATATATATATATATATATATATATATATATATATATATATATATTATATATATATATATATATATATATATATATATATATATATATATATATATAATATATATATATATATATATATATATATATATATATATATATATATTAGTGATGGATCGGATGTCATATTTCCTAATTTGCGGATGCGGATGTCGAATTTTGGAGAAGTGCGGATTCGGATTCGAATGCGGATGTTGAATTTTTGAAAGTGCGGATGCGGATGCGGATGCGGATGTTGAATTTCCGAAAATGCGGATGCGGATGCGATGCGGATGTTGATTTTTGTGCGGATGCTCCGCATCCGCATGCGGATGCGGATGCGGATGCCATCACTAATATATATATATAATTCTTTAAAAATAAATGTGCAACATTTATGCGTAGTATTTTTTTTCTTTTATTTATTTTTTTTATTTCCTCAAGAGGTCAAAGACCAGAGGCCTACCGAATTTTATCGGATTTGGAAAAACTCTATCCTGAACGAAGGAAGCCAACATGTCCAGATACACGGTGTTTAAAAGTATCCAAGTCAAAGGAAGTCGGGAAAACAAATAAAGAGAGTGCGTTCCAGACTTTACCAGTAGTGTATATGAAAGATTGAGCATAGCGGCTAAGTTTGGGATCGGAGAGTTGGACAGAGAAAGGATGAACTGTAGAAAGGCGTGTCGCACGAGCTCTTCTCAATGGAGGAGGTATGCGACGAGAGAGTTCAGAAGAGCAGTGTCCGTTGAAAAGTGATAGTGTAGAGAGAGTGACGCAACAATTCGACAGGTAGAAAGAGATTGGAGAGAGTTAGGGAGAGCAGGAAAGTTGATGAGGCTACCCACATTCTCAAGGAGAGCTGTATGTGTGGAACCACCTTAGATGTGTGAAGCATACTCCATACAGGGACGAACAACACCCTTATACAGAGCAACAAACTGGGGTGGCGTGAAGTAATTCAGAAGGCGCCTCAGAACACCCAACATATTAGAAGCTAGAAAGAAAAGTATTGTGATCTTACCAAGAAAGATCACGAGAAAAAGATGTACAGAGAATATAAAAATCAGATGAAGGTTTGATTATGTGTTTTCGAAGAAGATATCATAGCTGTGCGGAAGATTGTGCAGAAAGGAGAGATGGAGGAACTAAGTGTTTGAGTCATTGAAAACTACAATGTCTTTCCGAATGGGAAATACGCGAAAGGTAAAGGTTAGTTGCTCCAAGGCTACCCTTCTCGATTCTATTAACTGCTGTTGGGAGGGACGTTTTTTAAATTGAAAGGAGTAATGAAATGTGGAGTTATCAGCATAGGATTGGATAGGAGATGAAGTAATAGAAAGAAGATCATTAATGAAAAGTAGGAAAAGTATTAGGGATAGGACAAAACCCTTAGGAACACCCCTATTAATATTTTTAAAGGAAAAACGGTGGCCGTCTACAACAGCTGCTATAGAATGACCAGAAAGAAAATTAGAGAGATCACAGAGAGTAGGATAGATTCCGAAAGAGGGAAGTTTAGAAATCAAAGCTTTGATCCAGACTCTATTGAAGGCTTTCGATATGTCCAGCGCTACAGCAAAAGATTCACAGAAATGCCGAAGAGCGGAGGACCAAAAGTCAGAGAGAAGGGAAAGAAAACCACCAGTAGAGCGTTTCTTACGGAAGTCATACTAACGATCAGATATAAGATTAGAAGAATTGAGATGTTTCCAAATCTTCCAGTTAAGAATAGATTCGAAAACTTTAGAGAGAACGGAGGTCAAAGAAATAGGACTACAGTTGGAGGGTTGAGAGTGGTCCCGGTTCTTCGGCACCGGCTGAATAAGCGCACGTTTCCAGCAAGAAGGGAAGGTCGAAGTAGAAAGACAAAGACGAAATAGTTTACCAAAGCATTGTACAAGCTCGAAAAGATAAGTTTTGAGAGCCACAGGAGGAATACCATTGGTACCGTACTCCTTCTTAATATTAAGCTCAGAGAGAGCAGAAATGACATCTTTAGAAGAATTCTAATTTTAGGAATAAATGAGTTAGAGGGGGTTGAAGGAGGAGGAATTACTCTGGAATCGTCTAAAGTTGAATTAGTGGTAAAAGTTTGAGCGAAGAGTTCAGCTTCAGAAGAAAGTAAAATAGCAGTTGTACCGTCGGAAGATATTAAAAGAGGAGAGGAAGATGCAAAATTAGAGTTGACATTTTTTTTTGCAAATTGTTAGAAAGAGCGCGAGGAAGATGAACTAGAAAGATTATTGCCTTTTCTACGGAGAATAGAGTTTTCAGTATTACGAAGGGTAGATTTTACACGATTCAGGAATGAAATATAAGTTGCGTGAGTTTCTGGAGTTTGAAGACGACGGTAATTCCTGAAGGCAGTATCCCTGTGGCGGGCAGCGCTAGAACAAGCAGAGTTAAACTATGGTTTAACAAGCCATAATAATCATTCCACGAGAAATCAAAAAAGTACTACCGTAAGCTCGACTAGCTTGCTGCACCAAAATGCTACAAACGTTTCCTTACGATAGAAGTGGTCTTTCCTGCAGATGACTCGCATAGAGATAGAAGAGGATACAGAGATAAGAAGGTGAGCGAAGGAGCTCAGAGGAGGAAAGAGTTTAACAGTATAAGGAGAACGATTAGATGTTAGAAAAATTTACAGGTACAGTAAATTATGACCATTCTTTACTGTAATAATTTATAATTTTTAATATATCTGAATTTAAATATAAAAGTCAGATTTCATAAAAGAATTGTCATGGCTCTCTCGAATCAAATACACACACACATACACAGGATAATGCGGGAGAAACGCATCAACTCCGGGAGTGTATTTTACATACACATAAATATATATAACTAAAAAAAACAAAAAAGTTTTAATTCTATTTTCATTTGTTGTCGAATTACAACGTTCCAAACGCAGAAGTATGATCAAGTAAGCTGTCACAAGTTTATTTGAAAAGTAAAATTATTTTACAATAAATTTTCGAAAATATCACCATGGACCTCTACACATTTTCTTCATTTGTTGCTCTCTTAAGGTTCTTTTCTTCTATGTGAGCTGCAACATTCAAAATACGGAGCATTAAAGCACTTCGATTGTCCAACAACTTTTCTTTGAATACCACATTTTTCCAACCAATCCTTATATATTAATATATATATATATATATATATATATATATATATATATATATATATATATATATATATATATATATATATATAATCAGGATTGGTAACCCCAAAAAACAGAAAGAATAGAAAGCCAATTCTTATATTTCAGAATTGTTTTCCTTCGCGTAATAGCAATGTAAAACGTTAATTCAGCTTCATTAATATGATCCATAAGATGTCAATTGGGTCAATACTATATATATATATATATATATATATATATATATATATATATATATATATATATATATATATATATATATATATATATATATATATATTCATATTATAAAGACTTTAATAACAAAGTTAAAAAATGTGATTTCATCTTGGAGAAGCCTTTGATTAAATTCAGTGTTGAGCGCTCTTTTGTGATCCTTCGTTCTCTCTCTCTTTCCTGATTACTTGCAATAGATTGGCAGCGAACGATATCACGTAATCCGCCTTCCAAAGGCAAATCAGCTTATAACGACATCGCTTCTTATAAGCGTTCCTTGCATGGACTCTGATAACTAACTTTATTTCCGTGAGATGATTTTAAATATTTTGTTGCCAATAGAAAATTTTTCTCCTCTTTCATATAAATGAGAAAATTCATTTAAGCGTCTTAATACCTAAGAATGAATATATATATGTATATATATATATATATATATATATATATATATATATATATATATATATATATATATATATATATATATATATATATATATATATATATATATATATATATAGTGACCTAATTATCTCTGTTGTGACCAATGTATGGTCCAGGAGGTCACTACACTTTGTTGTAGCGAAAGGGGATAGATCAGGAGGCTGGGTGTTTCCTAAGTCCCCTTGTGGAATGCCGACTGGTAGTCGTGTGGTAGCCACCACTTCTCTTCAGGCCTGTGGAACGTCTGTAGCCTCAGATGGAAGGCTACTTCAAAGGAGGAACCACAGTCGAGGGCAAATGGGCTGCCAAACTGGGTTTCCTTTTTGGTAGCAGAGGCGTTGGAACTTCTTCTTGTAGGAGCAGCTTCTTTTGGGCTTCTGCTTGGGACTGCTTCTAGGAGCAGCTTCTTTTGGGCTTCTGCTTGGAACGTCTTCTTCTTGGGGCAGTTCGGCTGTAGTGGCGGTTTCTTCTTCGGCTCCTTGGATAAAGTGAAAGTTTACCACTTATTCTATACCTTCTGAAAATTATCTCAATATTTGGGAAGGTAGAAGAAAAGTAGATAGTTTTCCACTTTATTTTTATTATCTTTAACAAAAATTGCTTACAAAGTTACTATTATTAAAGTTTCATAAATTTATATTGAAATAGTATACAAAATATTATACATTTAAATTATAAAATATTATTTTACAATATATTTAAAGTCTATATATAAAAATACATTATATTTGAAATTTTAAACATTAACAATTTTTTATTGAAATTTTAATACAATATAATATAAAATAAACACATTTTACATTTTATAATAGTTTCTCATAATGGTTTTACCTTAATTCAAATTTAGCGGTAAAATAGTTTTAGCGTGAAAATGAGATAAGAAAAAGCGCCAAAAGTGAATTAAGAATTTGTTATGGTAATAATTTACAATTTACATTATATTTTAAATGTTTTATTTTTTAAATTAATAGTTTATATTTTTAAACATTAATTATAATTACTTTTATCACAAAAAGAAACTTGGTTTTTATTTATCACTGGTTTTACCTGTCTTTTTCTTATTTAAAACAATATTAACATTTTCACAAGTTTATGCTTTAAAATACTTTCTATTAAAGAAAACGTTATTTTATATTTTTGGGTAACTATTTAAAAGAACTTTTAAAAGGGCATATATATATATATATATATATATATATATATATATATATATATATATATATATATATATATATATATATATATATATATATATATATACTATATATATATATATATATATATTATATATATATATATATATATATATATATATATTATATATATATATATATATATATATATATATATATATATATATATATATATATATATATATATATATATATATATATATATATATATATATATATATATATATATATATATATATATATATATATATATATATATATATATATATATATATATATATATATATATATATATATATATATATATATATATATATATATATATATATATATATATATATATATATATATATATATATATATATATATATATATATATATATATATATATATATATATATATATATATGAAAAGATGTTAATAGAATCTTTTCTGCCCTATTCATGTAACGTGCAAATGACATTGGTTAGTCCCAAATTTCAAGGATTAAATTCCTGCCGTTGTAGTAACAATAGAAGAAAAAAAACGCAATCTTAATGTAACGGAAATGTTAAATTAAAAACTTTGAAAGTATGAAATAATTTATTTATTTTTTATTATTTAGACCTTAACCTATCCAAGTGAAGTATTCACAAATGTTAGGAAAGTACTCTTTCACAACAGCAGGTAAGCTCCTAATAAAGTTTGAGTGATTATTTGAAAGGAAAACAGATAGGATAGAATCTGACCAGAGATGAAATACAGAAACAATTATAGATGCATAAAATATTATGAGAATGTAGCTGAGAAGGTGGTTACTGAAATTTAGGAATATAGTAGTATTATTTTACCAAGATTTTTCTATTGGGTATTTTTTTATAATACTCTTAAGATATTTTGCAAGAACTGAAAAATAATTTATTAGTAATATAATAATACTACTAATCTTATTTTCTGCTTTATTTGGGTTTCTAGACTCTAGCAGAAGTCAGCTAACATTTTTGGATCTCAGTTTTCTTGGTAGCGTCTTTTCATTCTTGATATTTCATGGTAAAGGTGTTCTCCATATTTGTTACTGAGAACTAAGTTTTTTATAGAAAATTTCGAATGTGAATGTTAAAAATCAATTTAAAGAGAATTTTAAATCCAAGTTCCACGAAGTTTTGAATTGACTCCCTTACAACTTTTTTTTTGTTTTTGTAGTTATTCACCTTATGGTTCTTAATTCCATAATTCCCGTGGAGCAGCCTCAACTTCATTCAAGTTTTCGTCAAATGCAGGAGCTTTCATTAGTCTTCCAATTTAATAGTGTTCCAGCAAATATACTTATACTTTCTTTTTTCTTAGCAACATTTAAATTAGGAAACATGTCTCTCAGAAACTGTAACCCTGCTCCATTACGATCCATTTTGTCTTCTTATACTTATACTTTCTTTTATCTTAGCAACATTTAAATTAGGAAACATGTATCTCAGAAACTGTAACCCTGCTTCATTACGATCCATTTTGTCTTCTTCAAAAGGAGGTTTATGTATAGAGCTAGAAGATAATTTTTTTCATAAAAAAAAACATGTGCTTGATTTACTATACTTTTCTCCCATAACAAGTGTCAAACTCTTTGGCCAGTTTTTATATGAAGTGATTTTCCCTAATCCAACAGCCTACTGGTACAAGAAGCAATATAACTCAGTGTTCAAAGTTACGATACAAGAAATAACACATGTCCTGAGTATTTCTCATAGTGGATCCTGCTCCGTACAAGGTTCATATTTCCCTATGACTCCTTCATGTAGACAGCATAAGGTACATAAATTAGTGATTACTAAATGAAGTAAGCATTAATGATTCTATGAGAAGCAGTGGCGTAGCGATCCTCGGTAATACCAGGGGCGGAACTTCGAATTGCTGTCCCATATAACAAACTAGATCTATGCTTTCGTGATGAAGAAATACGGCTATCCTCTATCCTCATGCACTAATTAAACTATCTAGAGATAATAACTGTTATTTTTTATGAGAAAAAACTGAAATAAAAAGATTTTACAATAATTTAATTACAATAATTACAATAATTTTTATTAAAGAGAAATTTAATAAATATTAATTTACCATGGAATGCAGGAAAATCAAAAACTCGCAGAGAAATCTTTTGAGCTTTGCTACTTTGATAGCTAGAGTTAAAAAAAAAACTCAGCATTATCACAATATTTGGGACCGAAATGCCGAGACTGAACTCTTAGATAAAGGGGAGGCTCTACAGTGGTCCTTTCTTCGTAAGATTTTCATGTCTATCGGAAGCACCGATAAGATACTGCAG
>SEYY01001850.1:50000-72500 GCA_009176605.1 Armadillidium nasatum | reverse complement strand
TTGACAGAGTTGTGGTCGGGGAGGTCCTTTGGGATTTGACGTCGCGACTGTAGATCGTGAGCAAGTTTCAATGCAATTTAATATTGTATCGCCATGGCCTAGTGGTTTACGCTTAAGACTACCATCTTAAAAGTCGTTGGTTCGAGTCCAATAGTAGACATTAATTTTCTATATAGAAATAGTCAGTGAGAGTTTTAGCAGACTAAAAATTTTGTTTTATATCTGTCTGTGGGTGATGGATTCGACCTTTGACCTCGTAGCCCTTTGCCCGAGTTGCGGTCGGGGAGGTCCTTTGGGATTTGACATCGCAATCGTAGATCGTGAGCAAGTTCCAATGCAATTTCTTTTCGTATCGCCGTGGCCTAGAGAACAGACAACATTGTTGCCCACATATGCGGAACATCCGCCTTTGGCTGAAAATTAAAGATAGAGACAGTAGTAGGAAACAGAGTAGGGTTTGCTGTCAGAGCACTCAAACACCTGAGTTTCAGTTAAGAACAAAAGATTAGGTCTAGAAGAAGACAGGTGGTGTTTGACGTAGTGGAAATTAGACAGGAGACCATTGCAGAATTTAATGAAAAAAGACGACCGTGCACAAGGACAAGTTGATATAGAGGTCTTGGTGGCCCTAACTTCATTACCGGAGACCACCAACCCCCAAGTGGTGATGGGGAAGAGGTGAATGAGAGACATTCTTTGGATGCCGCCCCTCCAAGCATGTCCTAAGCAGCTTTCTGTATCGCCATTTTGATGTGTGTGTGATTTTTTTTTTTTTTTTTTTTTTTTTTTTTTTTAAGGTAATGTACAAGTACGCTCCTGTAAAGTTGCGACAACATGGGAAAGGAGTGCAGGGGGCTGGGGAAAGGAGAGAATAGACACTCTAATATGAGTCAAGGGTACACTAGAGACCCTCTTAGAAAGTAAAACCCGAAAATATCAATGGAGTGAAACGGAATGGTCTAACCCACTCTATCACCCCGCCGGTTAAGCCCAGTGGGGAGTACTTTCATCGCTTCGTACGGCATTACGTCCTCCCTATATATATAAATATATATATATATATATATATATATATATATATATATATATATATATATATATATATATATATATATATATATATATATATATATATATATATATATATATATATATATATATATATATATATATATATATATATATATATATATATATATATATATATATATATATATATATATATATATATATATATATATATATATATATATATATATATATATATATATATATATATATATATATATATATATATATATATATATATATATATATATATATATATATATATATATATATATATATATATATATATATATATATATATTTATATATGTTTGTGTGTGCGTGTGCGTGTGCGTGTGCGTGTTCGAGTGCATGTGCATGTGCGTGTACGTGTGGAATTCTACTTGGCATTCTTTATCAAAGTCAAGAAAGTTAAGAAATGATTGGAAAACAACAAGTCGAAGAGGAAAGTTTGGAATGCAGAACTTTATCGGAATAAACCATTGAGTAATGTTGAAAAATTTTCAACGGAGTTTCCAAGCTTTATTTGACATATTCTAAATTTGAAAACTTTTCCGAAACTTTCTTCTGAATATTATTGTTAGTATTGGACTTTGAAATTAAAGGCAAAAGATTATTGGAAGTTATTAGAGCATAAATATTTTTTTTTTTTTTTTTTTTTTTTTTTTTTTTTAAAGGAAATTATTGATAAAAATGAATATTATAAAATACTTATTTTGATAATAGAGTTAGAAGCATTTATAATTTGTAATTAAATATATATTTTTGTTTTTGTTTTTAAGATAAATTTTAAGAAAAAAAACTGTTTAAATATATTTTTATTGTTTAATTTTTTTAAAAAAATAAACTTTTTATTTTTAATTTTTTTTTTTTTTTTTTTTTTTTTTTTTTTTTTTTTAAAAAAAAAAAATTCGAAAAAAATTTAAAAAAACAAAATATATCGAAAAGAAATATATATATATATATATATATATATATATATATATATATATATATATATATATATATATATATATATATATATATATATATATATATATATATATAATATATATATATATATTATATATATAAATAAATAAATAAAGGAGGTTTATTTATAATGCTTATATAAGAAAAGAAAATATAACATCCCAGCAGTAGCAAGCAAAAAGCATCAAATCTAATCCTAACCCGCTAATCAAAGTGTACTTAACAAAATTTAACATAACCAAATCAATACCAAAATAAATAACGATCCTAACTTACAAATACTTTTTAATGTAAGTAATGATATTAACCTAACAATAGATGCTAAAGAGAGGAACATTCGTGACCTATCAACAGGTGTTAACCTAACAATTTAAACACCGTGTCTCATTCGCAATACTATGCAACACAAATTTAATTCATTATGATGAAAAAAGAAATTAAGAAAGGACCATTCATTTGCACATATTTACAAGAAAACTTCCAAATTAACACACACAAAAAAACATGAAACAGTTGTAAATACTCCTTGACCGGGTAATAAAAATAATAATAAATAATAATAATAATAATAATAATAATAATAATAATAATAATAATAATAATAATAATAATAATAATAATAATAATAATAACAAAATTCAAATAAATAATCTATTTAAAAAAAAAAAAAAAAAAAAAAAAAAAAAAATATATATATATATATATATATATATATATATATATATATATATATATATATATATATATATATATATATATATATATATATATATATATATATATATATATATATATATATATATAAAAGGTGGCACCTTATGTGCTTGTGATTGCAAGTTTCTTTTTTATATATATCACAATATATATTTGGCACTGTTGCCTTCCCATATAAGGAAAAAAATGTCATTTGGCCAAGAGGGCCAAATTTGGAAGGTAATGCCTCGCAATTCTGTAACATGTGTTGCCTGCAAACGTGTAAAATTGCTTCTAGTTTCAAAAATATGGTACATGATTGTCATTTCTCATCTGTAATTACATATATATATATATATATATATATATATATATATATATATATATATATATATATATATATATATATATATATATATATATATATATATATATATATATATATATATATATATATATATATATATTATATATATATATATATATATATATATATATATATATTATATATATATATATATATATATATATATATATATATATATATATATATATATATATATATATATATATATATATATATATATATATATATATATATATATATATATATATATATATATATATATATATATATATATATATATATATATATATATATATATATATATATATATATATATATATATATATATATATATATATATATATATATATATATATATATATATATATATATATATATATATATATATATATATATATATATATATATATATATATATATATATATATATATATATATATATATATATATATATATTATATATATATATATATATATATATATATTATATATTTTTTTTTTTTTTTTTTTTTTTTTTTTTTTTTTTTTTTTTTTTTTTTAAAACATTTTTTTTTTATAGTACTTGTATTTTATTTTATAAAATAAAATTCTTTTTTATTTTTGTAATTTTGACCTCTCTCTCCCTCTCCCCTTCTTTATTTTTTTCCTTTTTTTTCGGTTTCATAAAATGAAATGATTGCTTAACGATCTGTAAAGAAGACCTATTCTTGATTTATGAGAAGGGAACCATTCAGGAAGCTGTATTTATCTTCATCATTTACTGTACAAACTCCCCCTATATATATATATATATATATATATATATATATATATATATATATATATATATATATATATATATATATATATATATATATATATATATATATATATATATATATATATATATATATATATATATATATATATATATATATATATATATATATATATATATATATATATATATATATATATATATATATATATATATATATATATATATATATATATATATATATATATATATATATATATATATATATATATATATATATATATATATATATATATATATATATATATATATATATATATATATATATATATATATATATATATATATATATATATATGGTCAGACTGCACTTTAGCCTCCTTAAATATCTCAAAACTACTAAACGTACTTTTAAAAGATAACATTTTTGGAATCCTTGAAGAATTTTGATAAAGGAAAAAATGAAAGATGTGAAATATGTTTTTAAAAACATTCTTTTTTGTACGATAATTAAGGAAAAATCTGTCGTTATTATTATTATTATTATTATTATTACTATTATTAATTTTTTTTAAACGAACCCAGTAAAACTTATTTAACCTAACGACCGAAGATTGCCGTGTGATAGAGGCCTAATTGATAGCTGGTATGTTGCCGTAGGATCGTAGCCTACTGCCATAACATTCTAAGTTTCTAACATAAAGAGTATTTCAGAAGTGTGCCTAATGTCTTATACGTTCAAATTTTCAATAGTAGAGTTGCCTGGTGCTTAAAAATTAGTTTTGAAGAAACTGAACCTGGCTTTTTTTTTTAGCGTTTTTCCACCTGAAACAGTGAATGCGTGTGTAGTTCAATGCATCAAAATTCAATTTCTCTAGATTTATATTCAATACAACAACTATTTTACGTTTTAGAAATATCATAACTCAAACAGTCCTTGCTTCATAATATTCTTGGAAGTGTTTACTTTTTTTTGACAACTTCTCTTGAAAGAACGTATTTTTCTTTCACTAAAATGCTTCTAGGATGCCAAAGCATTTCTGTGGCTCCTTCAGTTCTTTTCAGCACAATCTCAATATGTTGCTTTTTACTTGTATGTAGTATACATGACATCACATGCTGTGACTTCACAAGCAAGCTCGTTTTGAAGAGATGAGTTATTAACATTACTCAACTTACTATTTTCAAAAATTTTTATGGCATTATTTACCTCCTTCTCTTTATAGTATCATTATTATAACTTACATTACTCTTCTGAATGTATTTCTTCTCTTTTAGAAAATGTTTCTATCGGCTCTTTACAATATTCTCTTAATTAAATTTTAAGTTCAGCTATTCGAATCCAATTCGAAGTGCCCCAAATCGTCTACAGGAAAAGTAGTCGACAATATCATCATCACTCACGGGTCGGGGGGTACGGGGGGCTGAGCCCCCTGTAGACAAATGTTCGTTTTTTTTTTACATGCCCTACTTTTTAATTAACAACTTATCGTACATTTTTTATTCAAAAACCGATTTTTTTTTAAAAAAAAAAATAAAACTTTTTTTCACAACTTTTATTATTTTCACTATCAAAATTCTTAAAGGATTCCAAAAATGATATCGTTTTTTACGTAGGTTTAGTAGTTTTTGAGATATTTAAGGGGACCAAAGAGCAGCTTACATATATATATATATATATATATATATATATATATATATATATATATATATATATATATATATATATATATATATATATATATATATATATATATATATATATATATATATATTAGAGGTGGACCGGATATCCGCATCCGCATCATTTTTCCAATATCCGCATCCGCGGATATCCGCAATTGGATATCCGCAACCGCATCAGCATCCGCGGATAGTAATAAAAGTGTTCAAGTCAAAAAAAGTTGGAAAACAGATAAATGAGCTGAAGAAAATACAAACAAGATTAAATGTTCGTCCACTTTCTGTCATGCAAGATATCCAAACACGCTGGAATAGTAGTTTGCATATGCTTGAGAGGATGAGCGAAATTAATGAGGCCATTTGCCTTTATGCTTCAAGCAGCACAAAAATAAAGCCTCTAACAGCTGACGAAAATGACATTTTAAATAATTGTATTAATATCCTTAAGCCTTTTGAAGAATTAACAAAGACTATAAGTTCAGCTGAATCATGTTTGTCAGATATGATACCACTTGTTTCAATATTGAAAGTTGTGTTAGCAAATGTTATTAAGTCTAAGGGAGTTTCAAGGATGACTGAAACATTAATGAAGGAGATGAACGACAGATTTGAAAACCTGGAAAATGATGATGCTTATACAATTGCAACCTTTTTAGATTCTAGGTACAAAACAAAATTTTTTAAACCCCTTGTTTCTCAGAATGTTAAAATCAAATTAGGATGCATATGCGATGAGATAATAGAAACAGCTAAAATAACGCCTTTCAAGAATAAGCAAAAGCTCTCAGATACAAAAGAAAGAAAATCTGTTACCTTAAGCATTGCTAAATCAATGAAAGATCTTCTAGCTTCCAGCAGCGATGAAGAATCACAGTCAGAAGTGTCAAAGGATACAATATCGATTATTGAAAATTATCTGAAACTCCCACGTTTGGAGGCAGATAAAGACCAACTGGTTTGGTGGAGAGATAATTGCAAAAGTTTCCCTTTTCTTGCTGAGCTGGCAAGGACTTATTTAGCAAGTCCTTCAACTAGTGTTGCTAATGAGCGTGCTTTCAGTGGAGCAGGCCTCATTTACGACGAAAAGCAAACCACACTTTCGCCTGAAAGAGCCCAAAAGCTTTTATTTCTAAAAAATAACTTACTAATTATTAACTTCAAATGGAATATGTGAAACTGTGAAGTGTTAAGGTAATACTGAATTACTGGCTAATATATATATATATATATATATATATATATATATATATATATATATATATATATATATATATATATATATATATATATATATATATATATATATATATATATATATTATTCAAATGGGTGGAGTGGAGGTTGGTGAAAGAGTTTGGTGGGGTGTTCAAGAGTTGGGTCCCCGTCCCACACCCTGGTAACATAGATTCTGGATATTATATTTAAAATTCCAAGAATCTATAGCAAAAACTCTTAAAAAATTAAACTATCCGCATCCGCATCCGCATCTGCGGATATCCGAATATCCGCAACATCCGCGGATAGTAAAAATTACTATCCGGTCCACCTCTATATATATATATATATATATATATATATATATATATATATATATATATATATATATATATATATATATATATATATATATATATATATATATATATATATATATATTAGAAAAGGATATCAATACAATTCTGACTTACTTCGAGAGGAATTTTTAATCATGAAGAGTTATTTTAATTGCTGACTGCAAGAAATTAGTTTTGCTAAATCAGTGGAAAAATGTTTATCATTTATTTTCCTCTCTCTCTCTCTCTCTATCTATCTATCTATCTATCTATCTATCTCTCCCTCTCTCTCTTTATATATATATATATATATATATATATATATATATATATATATATATATATATATATATATATATATATATATATATATATATATATATATATATATATATATATATATATATATATATATATATATTGGGTGTATTGCCCATTAGTGGTGAATTTTTAAATTAATACATTTCAATGCCTAATGCACTGATTTTGTTTCTTTTTATGAAAAAACATTGTAACATTGTCATAAGAATTATGACAAAAAAAAAAAATATTCGCATTTGATTCAATACTCTTAAGGTTTGCCATTTTTGAAATTAAAGGTTGTGTTTGACACACACACACACAAAAAAAATAAATAAATAAATAAATAAATAAATATAAAAAAAAACAGAGGAGAAAAAACTTTTCAAATAACAGAAAATAGTCATATCTACTAATAAATTTTTACATTTTTACAAGATATTACATAAATTTTACATATAAAAATATGTAAAACTTCAAATATCACAAATTAGAAACTTAACTATGACCCAACTCAAATATAAATAAATATAACTCATTTAATAATGCAAATTTTTTTTTCATATGTAATTTTTTTGAATTTTCCTCACTGACTTATATATATTCAAATTAATCATTGGAGTTATTCATTATTCCTAAAAGATGCTGACGTTGCTCATTTTTTTAAATTAAAACAACATCTCTTTATGCACGATAACCGCTTGAACATGACCCTTCCTTTATCATTCACGAATCAGACAAAATCTTCAGTTAAAAATCCATCTGGCAAACAAAGTACGTTATAATGCATTTCTGCTTCTCTTAGTTACAAAATGAAGACTAAGGCTCTCTGTAATTTTTAATCTATTATTATAAGTTTATCCACAATAAAAGAAAAGAGAAAAACAATTTATAGTCATAAAACCACTACTTTACAGACTCATAATCTTCATTGTTTGAGCCTTTACCTAGGGACCGACCGGGGTTGGCCGGGGCCGGGGCCCCGGTCGGTTCATACCTTTACCTCTATTCGTGATATTTTGTTCCTGGAACTTCTCTTTCTGCAGACAACTATTTACATCCATCTGTAGAAATATAAGATCATCTAATCAGTTATATATATATTATATATATATATATATATAATATATATATATATATATATATATATATATATATATATATATATATATATATATATATATATATATATATATATATATATATATATATATATATATATATATATATATATATATATATATATATATATATATATATATATATATATATATATATATATATATATATATATATATATATATATATATATATATATATATATATATATATATATATATATATATATATATATATATATATATATATATATATATACTTAATGTCATTCCTTAGCAAAAACTGGTAGCAAAGAATTGGATCACAAATAAGTATTTTTATATTTGATTTCAATTAAGATCAAAATATTTTCTTAGGATACAGTAACAATGGTACGGTACACACCTGGGGCCTGTACCACACACCGCACCGTACCGTCAATTAAATTGAGTTGCGCACCACATCGTACCGCACCGCACTATGTGAGTAGGTCAACCCTAATTCAGACTTTTAAGCTGTAAATGACTTTTGACATCTAACAAGCCTGATTCATAGTTCCAGGAGCTCAAAAATTGAATCCCACTCAATGATTTTTCTCCTAGAAAGATCATACTCAATTCCAATAACTCATGATGGTTTTCTCTAAACAGATGATTCACAAGTTGCCTGTTACGAAATTCACTCTATAGAAAATATATCTACCTTCTCAGATCATGCATAAGTTTACTGCTTTATCGAACAGTCACTATTGTGTCTCGTTGAAATGAATCTTTTATTAGTGAAGACATTTCTTACGATGTTATTGACATTTCCCTTTAATATTTGTTCTGTTCAGTCCAGCTTCTTTGGGTTTAAAACCAGAGTATTTGTGGTTTCCAAAGTTACCATCATGACAGTCCTGTTGTTAATATTATTCCTGTCAAGTATTATTGTTAATTCGGGTAAAATAACTATATTGTCACCTCGCTTCTACTTTTTTGGGTTTCGTTTATCACTTGTACTAGGACCCTATACCTTAACACTTGCATCTTCAGAATCACTGCTGGTGCTACTTCTTAAAATAATTAATGTTCTATCAAATGTTTTTGTGTATTTACTATTTACTGTATCGTAATATGTAATTAAATATATTACTAATTTTTGCTTATTTTGAATGTTGAATTACAATTGTGGAAATGCTGTTTGTACTCTTCACTCTTCACTCTTCACCAATAACAAAGGTATCAGTAAGAGTGAACGCAAAGTACCTAATTCTTCACATATGACAGCTTAAAGGATGACACTCACATAATAATCATTTGGTTTATATAGTATTATGATCTGTCGTAACATGATGAGGCATTATACAAAATGACGTAAATTATGCGTCAATCTTTGCCGTCTACCGTGGCTCAAACGGTAGAGTGATTGAATCACGTGCTTAAGGACGCCCGTCCGATCCCACTTGGGGATCCTAGGTAAATACTACCTAGAAAAGTTCTTCTTCTAGAATAGGGCAATGCCCGTGAGATGTCAACCATACAATGTGTCAACTTAAAAAAAAAAAAAAAAAAAAAAAAAAAGGTGTCTGTTGGTAGAATCCTGGGACACATGACGAAACTCATAACATTGTGAAGAATAGCAGTTAATAAAAGAAAAACAAAAGAGTGATGCAATATGTGAACATTGTTACAATAAAAAAAAATTGAAACTATGATGACAATTTTTGACAATTTTTCATTATAAATCTGTAAAATCATGTATTAATGTATTAATTGTATGATATATAAACAGTATATACAAAAAAGTTAATTTTAAGTGACTTCAGTACTTCATTTATCTCTACGAATGAAGCATTTCAAATTTTAGCAGCCTTGAGCCACCCCTAAATAATATTTAATTTGTTAAATATTTCACATAATATATATATATATATATATATATATATATATATATATATATATATATATATATATATATATATATATATATATATATATATATATATATATATATATATATATATATATATATATATATATAAGGTAATAATTAAAGTCTGCTACCACTCTCGCAGACTAAATATTCATTAAACATCGCAGTTTAAAGTTTGAGATAGGGAAATTTTGATTTAGTCTGCGAGAAGGCTAGCAGACTTTAATTATTACCGTATCTGTTTAATTTGCGAGAGGAAAAGGGGGTCCGAACCCGGGTCATGTTGCCTCACGCTCAAGCACAATCGGGAGAAGTCCTTGTAGGTTGCTCTTGTGAATTATTATGCATAAGTCTTCTCTTTGGGTTCTTCTTTTGAATCCCCAGTAGCGTAGAGGTAAAACTCTATGGTTTTGTGCTATAGGTCCAGGGTTCGATTCCCCCATAGCAAACTTTAAAACTATATATAATATATATATATATATATATATATATATATATATATATATATATATATATATATATATATTATATATATATATATATATATATATATATTCTTTAATTACAGAGGTTGTAGAGACTTTTTCTGCTCTTTCAATTTTTTATTTCTTTTGATTTTCAAAAACTTTTTTTTCGTTATATTTAAAAATCGTGAAAACTTATTTAGAAACTTGTTAATTTATTTGCCTATTTTTATTTACGCATTTAGTTTGACAAATTTGACAAGATTTTGGACAGGAGTTTTCAATTATAATTCAATCAATCCTCCGAGTTAGAAATAAAAAGATTAAAAAAAATGAAAATAACAAAAATAAAAATAAAGAAAATTAGTGTTTTAGTTCTGTAAATTCTGTAAATCAAATATTGGTATTATCGACTTTTTTGAGATGTACCTTAGGGAATATATATATATATATATATATATATATATATATATATATATATATATATATTATATATATATATATATATATATATATATATATATATATATATATATATATATATATATATATATATATATATATATATATATATATATATATATATATATATTTGGTTTATATTTTAAATTAGAAAATTTGTAGAGCTTAGGTTGTGCTGAAGACGGACCGCGTTAAGGTTTGAAACGTTCACAATATAATAAATAATGTGTGGAAACCCTTGGTGTTGGCTTTAACCTTTCTGTTTAGATTGAAGTTCACAAGGAACGAAGCTATATCAACTATATATATATATATATAATATATATATATATATATATATATATATATATATATTATATATATATATATATATATATAATATATATATATATATATATATATATATATATATATATATATATATATATATATATATATATATTAGTGATGGCATCCGCATCCGCATCCGCATGCGAGGATGCGGATCATCCGCACAAAAATCAACATCCGCATCCGCATCCGCATTTTCGAAAATTCAACATCCGCATCCGCATCCGCATTCGCACTTTCTGAAATTCAACATCCGCATCCGCATCCGCATCCGCATCCGCATCCGCATTTTCAAAAATTCAACATCCGCATCCGCACTTCTCCGAAAATTCATCCGCACTTCAAAATTCGCATCCGCATCCGCATCCGCAAATTAGAAAATATGACATCCGATCCATCACATATATATAATATATATATATATATATATATATATATATATATATTATATTAATAATACTATATATATATATATATATATATATATATATATATATATATATATATATATATATATATATATATATATATATATATATATATATATATATATATAATATATATATATATATATATATATATATATATATATATATATATATATATATATATATATATATATATATATATATATATATATATATATATATATATATATATATATATATATATAATATATATGCGAATTGTAGATCATGAGTGAGGGTGAAGAGAGAACTATCGGATTGGTTTAACATAGGAGTGGGATTGAGACAGGGGTTTGTAATATCTCCATGTTATTTAATCTATTGATGAATGGTTTACTTAGAAAAATGGAGAGAGAAGTTAAGAGTATTACGTTGAGAAATATGGAGGGTGAATGTGAAGTGAATGTTTTACTTTTTGCAGATGATGCGGCATGTGTTGGTGGCAGAATCTGGAGAAAAGATGAGAATACTTGTGAGAGAGTTTGAAGGGAAATGTGCAAACACGAGATTGAAATTCAATCCAGCGAAGAATAAAGTTATGAGGATTGGAGGTGGGGATGAGGAAATTGGAGGGAGGAATTGGTTTGTAGAAGTGTGAGAATGGAAACTTGAGGAGGTGAAGGAATTCAAATATCTAGTAATGTTGGGTGGAAGGTAAGGGTGTTACGGAAAAGGGAATAAAGAACAGAGTGGTAAAAGGAATGAAAGTATTGGGGGGCCTAAGAAAAGTATGGAAGAAAGGAAAAATTTCTAAAGAAATAAAGATAAGAATGTTTGAATGTATGTGTTCACCTTCTGTATTGTATGTGTGTGAAACATAGACGATAAGTGCTCGGTCGAGAAAAAGTTTCAATGTCTTTGAGATGAAAGATTTGAGAGCGATATATAAATTGAGAAGGATTGATAGAATTAGAAATGAAAGAATAAGGGAGATGTGTAAATGGAAGAAGGGTGTAATTGATAGAGAGGACGAGGATGTGCTAAAATGGTTTGGACATATGTGAAGAATGAAAGAGAACAGAATGGTTAGCAAGGTACGTAGATCCGATGTAGATAGGGGAAGGGTATGGGGATGGATGGAGTGAGAGTGATTTTGATAGAAGGAATTTGAGTTTAGACGAGTGTAGAAGATTTGTGGAGACAGAGATGGAGGGAGGTGGTGAAAGCGTTGAAAGGTAAGAATAGTTATGTTTGTAAGGGAATTGTGGCGGGCACCACCTCACGAAAGTGGGAAAGGTGATAGTGAAATATATATATATATATATATATATATATATATATATATATATATATATATATATATATATATATTATATATATATATATATATATATATATATATATATATATATATATATATATATATATATCCGCATCCGCATCCTCATCAAAATTAACATCCGCATCCGCATCCGCATCCTCATCAAAATTAACATCCGCATCCGCATCCGCATCATCCGCATCGAAATTGAAAATTCAAAATCCGCATCCGCATTCGCACTTTGAAAAATTCAACATCCGCATCCGTATCCGCATCCGCACTTTCGAAAATTCAACATCCGCATCCGCATCAAAATTAACATCCGCATCCGCATCCGCAAATTGGAAAATATGACATCCGATCCATCACTATATATATATATATATATATATATATATATATATATATATATATATATATATATATATATATATATATATATATATATATATATATATATATATATATATATATATATATATATATATATATATATATATATATATATATATATATATATATATATATATATATATATATATATATATATATATATATATATATATATATATTATAAAGGTTATCCCTAATTATCCAAAAGAAAATTAATAAATCTTAGAAAACTAATTTTTTAGGAGTAACTTAAATATTTTGGAAAATATGATTTTGAATGGAATAATTTTCCTAAAACATGTAGATAATATATATATTAAATTATAGCCCTCCCCGATAATCTTGTCATGCATTTGAAATCGTTAATGCATTTCTTTTCGCTTTGTTAAGCGTTCGAGATCATAAAAATGGCGTTTGATCTTGTCGCAGATATATAGTATTTTACGTAAAGTAGTAAACGAAGCACCTTTTATTGGGTTCATGCAAATTATAAATTCAATATTTCTTCAACAGGATTGAAATAAGCTTTGTTTGCAAATATTTAAAGTTTAATAGCCTAAGAAGAGAGCGATAATAATAATAATAATAATAATAATAATAATAATAATAATAATAATAATAATAATAATAATAATAATAATAATAATAATAATAATAATGATAATAATGATTAATAATAAGTTTTCTTATTTCTATTTTTATATTAAATCTTGCATCTTAGAAATACAATTTTTTTTTATATTACTAACCTTTGATTGATAACTGAATCAGATATTTTAACTAGGTTTGAAAAACATTCCCAATATTTTTGAGGAATGACAAACAAATGTGGATTGTTAAACTTTGAAAATATTAGTAAAATAACTTTTATCATTATTTTGCTATATATATATATATATAATATATATATATATATATATATATATATATATATATATATATATATATATATATATATATATATATATATATATATATATATATATATATATATATATATATATATATATATATATATATATATATATATATATATATATATATATATATATATATATATATATATATATATATATATATATATATATATATATATATATATATATATATATATATATATATATATATATATATATATATATATATATATATATATATATATATATATATATATATATATATATATATATATATATAAATAATAATAATATAATAATAATAATAATAATAATAATAATAATAATAATAATAATAATAATAATAATAATAATAATAATAAAAATGAAAATAAAAGTAATTTCAAATCTGCTATTAGGGATTCAAACCCTGACCTCCATGCTGGTAAGACAGACTGCTATCTTTATACCACGACAGTACAAAAAGAAATCGCATTCAGAAAAGCTCATGATGACTAACTCAACGGATCCATACTGCGCTCGGTTAAAGGACAACATGTTAGCTACTATCCCTTCAACCGAAAAACAATATACGTAAGTAATACAAATCACATAAACCGTGGAGTGAAATTATACAATTTCACCCGAGCGCAGTCTGGTAGGGTTCTTACGTTCTTACATGAATTAGTCATCATGGAGGGTGTTTATGAGTTTTCTCAATGCGATTTCCTTTTTGTACTGTCGTGGTATAGAGACATTGGCTTAACTAGAAAATTTTCATCATTATAATGTTATACAGATTTTGTATTATGGTTCAATTCATTTTAAAAATTAAAAAAAAGACACCTAATTCTAAAACATTTATAAAACCAAAGGCAATTTTTTATTAATAAATAATTCTGAATTAAATAGTTACCAAAGAAATTTCATTTTCTTTCAATTTTAAAAGTGTTGATAATTCTAAGAGTAATATATATATATATATATATATATATATATATATATATATATATATATATATATATATATATATATATATATATATATATATATATATATATATATATATATATATATATATATATATATATATATATATATATATATATATATATATATATATATATATATATATATATATATATTAAAGAAAATCCAGTCTATAATAGAATATTTGCAAATAAATCTAATTATAATTATGTTATTATTAAATTTTTTCAATTAATTTAATCATCAGATAATTTACTCCATATTAAAATGAAACAGAAAAGACCCAAAGTACGATTAAACGAAATATTTAAAATATTTAAAAAACCTAAAAAAAAAATATTTAAAAATATTTAAAAAACCTGAGTGGAAAGTTTCATTTAAATAATTGGAACCACAGAAAATGGGAATTATTAATAGATTCGTTACTTTAATTAAAACTTATTATTTAGTCAAGAATTTCAAGCATAATTCTTGGTGTTTTTTTGTTCTAGTTTTCTACCTGATAAGAGCACATTATACCTATCCAATTTTTCGGATTGGGTGTTCCTAAGTGTCTCCAAATTTTTTCTTTTCTTTTTTTTCCCCCCCCCCCCCAAATTCGGTGGAATTTGTTAGGCTTATGTTTATTGTAAACCGTACAGGATTATATATATATATATATATATATATATATATATATATATATATATATATATATATATATATATATATATATATATATATATATATATATATATATATATATATATATATATATATATATATATATATATATATATATATATATATATATATATATATATATATATATATATATATATATATATATATATATATATATATATATATATATATATATATATATATATATATATATATATATATATATATATAATAAATAATAATTTTTATGTCACCTCTGGTGGGAGAAGGCCAGAGACCTACAAAATTTTCACCAGACTAGGAGGAAAATCGGAAACCTGGTCAAATTAAAAGCCGACATGACCTGATACAGGGCGCTTGAAGGTATGTAAGTCATAGGAAGTTTGGAAAATAGATGAAGGGAGTGTGTTCCAGACTATGCCAGTAGAGTACATGTAATATTGAGCATAGCGGTTAAGTCTGAGGTCAGAGAGTTAGATAGAGAAAGGATGATACTGAGTTGAAGGACGAGTTGCACGAGCCCTTCACAATGGAGGAGGTATGCGACGAGAGAGTTCAGAAGAGCAGGGTCCATTGTAATAGAGATTGTGTAGAGAGAGTGACACAATAATTCGACGGGCAGGAAGAGAGTGGAGAGAATTAGTGAGAGTAGAAGAGTTGATAAGACGAAAAGCCCTAGACTCTACCTTTTCAAGAAGAGAACCATTCCAAATGTGTGAGACGTACTCCATACAGGCGAACAACACCATTATACAGAACAAGCAACTCAGATGGTGTGAAGAAATACTGAAGGCGCTTCTGAACATCTAACCTCTTAGAAGTTTGTTTAGAAAGAGAGGTAATGTGACCTTTCCAAGAAAGATCACGAGAAAAAGAAACACAAGAATGTTAAAAAGAAATGAAGGTTTGAGTTGAGGGTTTTCTTAGAAGATATCATAGCTGTGTGGAATATTGTGTCGAGTAGAGAGATGGAGGAATTGAGTTTCAGTGGCATCGAAAACGAGCATGTTTTCTATGTCCCAATTTGAAATGAGAGATGGATCAGAGGCAGCTGCTCCAAGGTTACCTTCCTAGCGTTTATTAACAACTGTTGGGAGGGGCACCTTTCAAATTGAAAAGAGTAATGAAGGGTGGAACCATCAGCATAAGAGAGGATAGGAGATGAAGTAATAGAGAGAAGGACATTTATCAAAAGTAGAAAAAGTGTTGGGGATAGGACAGATTCTTGAGAAACACCACTATTAATAGATTTAAAGGAAGAACGATGGCCATCTACAACAGCTGCCATTGAACAACCGGAAAGGAAATCAGAGAGAAGGCACAGTGAGAAAGTAGATTCCGAAAGAAGGAAGTTTGGAAATCAAAGCTTTGTTGCAGACTCTTTCGAAAGCTTTCGATATGCCCAGCGTCACAGCAAAAGATTGACCAAAATGCCGAAGAGCCGAGGACCAAGAGTCAGAGAGAAGAAAAAGAAGATCACCAGTAGAGTTTCTTAACTAAAGCGATCAGAGATAAGACTGGAAGAATTGAGTCGTTTCTAAATCTTCATGATAAGGATAGATTAAAAAACTTTAGAAAGAATGGAGGTTTAAGAGAATGAGACGGTAGGGAGGGGTCCCCTTCTTTGTCACAGGCGGACGTTTCCAGCAAGAGGGAAGATTTAAGTAGAAAGACATATACGAAATAGCTTACCAAGGTAGGATGCAAGCTCGGAAGCACAAGTATTGAAAACTGCAGGAGGAATACCTTCAGGACCATACGCCTTCCTAGTGTTAAGCTCAGAGAGAGAGAGCAGAAATGACTACTTTAGAAGAAATTACAATCTTAAACCGTGGCTCGAACGGTAGGGTGATTGACTCACGTGCTTGAGGGCGCCGGTTCGATCACACTTCGGGATCCTAGGTATATACTACCTAGAAAGTTCCTCTCCTCGAATAGGGCAATGCCCGTGAGATGTGAACTTTTTCTTAAAAAAAAAAAAAAAAAAAAAGTGAGTTCGAGGGGTTGAAGGAGTAGGAACAGCTCCGGAATCGTCTAAGGTTGAATTAGAGTCAAAAGTTTGAGCGAAGAGTTCAGCTTTAGAGGAATAAAAAATGGCAATTGTACCTTCAGAAAATACTAAGGGAGGGAAAGAGGAAGAAGCAAAGTTAGAGTTGACATTTTTTTTGCGAAATGCTGGAAAGGGCTTGAGGAAGTATAACCAGAAAGATTGCTGTATTTTAAACGGAGAAATGAGTTTTTAGTGTTACGGAGAATAGATTTTGCACGATTCCGGAATGAAATATAAGTGCAAGAGTTTCTGGAGTTTGAAGACGACGGTAGTCTCTGAAGACAGCATCCCTGCGGCGGATAGCGCGAGAACAAGCAGAGTTAAACTAAGGTTTGTTAAGCATAGTTGAAGGGAAAGAATATGAAATGTACGCCTCCATGTCAGAGAGAATCACCTCGGTTGTGCGCTCTGCACTCTCAGAGGAACCCCTCCCACGGAAACAGTAATCATTCCATTGAAAATCAGTAAAGTACAACCGCAAGTCAGACCAGTTAGTTGCACCGAAATGCCAGAAACGTCTCCTCGCCGAAGGCGGGGGCCGTTCTTGAGAAAGACTTAAAGAGAAAGGACAAGATACGGAGATAAGAAGGCGATCAGATGAATCCAGAGGAGGGAAGAGTTTAAATGTGTAAGGAGAAGGATAAGAAGTTAGGAAAAGATCAAGTATGTTTAATTCATCATCAAGGAGGTTTGGAATAGGGTTAAAGAGATGCAACAACTACTCTAGGTTGTTCTGGATCGAAATTGGAAGGAGAGTTGACCAGGTGGATCTTGAGAACTAGATGAAAACATTGGAGGTGGTAAACATTGAAATCACCTAAAATGATGATTTCGGAAAAAGGGGAAGAAGAAAGAATATGTTCTATTTTGGGGCTAAGACAGTTGAAGAATTTTTTATAGTCTCTAGAGTTAGGAGATAAGTAGACAGAATAAATGAATTTAGTTGTTGAGTTGCAAGAGAGCTTAAGCCATAAAGTAGAGAATTCAGAAGACTCCAAATTAGAGACACGAGAAAAGAAAGATTGCGCACATTTGAGTAACATCCGCCTTTGGCTGAAAACTGAGGATAGAGACAGAGGAGGAAACAGAAAAGAGTTTGCTGTCAGTTCACTCAAGCACCTGAGATGAGATCTATAAGAGAAGAGGACTATAAAAAGAGAGGTGGTGTTCTACAAAGTGGAAATTAGAAAAAGAGACTGCGAATGTTGCAGAAGTTAATGAAAAAGGAAAACCATGCACCAAGGCAAGCCAGCATAGATTTCTTGGTGGCACCAAACCCATCACCTAAGCCACCAACTCACAAAGGGGGATGATTGAATTGGTGGATGAAGGGCATTCTCTGGATGTCGTCTCCAGAAGCATCTTTGAGGCAATTTCATACTTCGTCATTTAGAAGTTGTATTTTAAAGGTAATGTACGATTAAGCTCTTGTAAATTTGTGGGAACATGAGAAAGGAGTCTGGGGAAGAAGTGGGAACATAGACACTCCAATGTGAGTCAAGGGTACAGTAGAGACTGTCTGAGAATATGAAACGCTAAAAGTAACGATCCAAAGGGCAACGGAGTGAAACGGAATGATTTAGCTAACCCTATCACTCTGCGGTCAATCCCAAAGGGGGGTCCTTTCATCGCTCCGGACGGCGTTACGTCCTTCCCTATATATATATATATATATATATATATATATATATATATATATATATATATATATATATATATATATATATATATATATATATATATATATATATATATATATATATATATATATATATATATATATATATATATATATATATATATATATATAATATATATATATATATATATATATATATATATATATATATATATATATATATATATATATATATATATATATATATATATATATATATATATATATATATATATATATATATATATATATATATATATATATATATATATATATATATATATAAAGTAACATAAAATTTTAAAGGAATACTAAAAACATTACTAGTAATAATAGCATATATATAAGCATATATATAATTGCCTTCATCTTATTCCTGAATTGTATTCATTGTATTGCTTGCTACTGGGTCATAAGAAGGAATTTCCAGAAGGAATAAAAAATAAAATAAAATAAAGTAGGAAATGCTTCTTGAAATCTTATAAAACGGGTTTTTTACCTACAGGAGAGGAGAAATATTATCTTATCTGAAGGGTAAGGATTCCGAGAGGAAAAAATGGAAGACGTGAACGGAGATTAAGGCTTGTAGCGCTTGAAAGAATCGTTAGTAAAGAGCTGTTAGTGTAAAACAGGGAACCAGAATATTATGAACATAGAGGGCAGTGTTAACGTTATGAAAATGGAAGGAAAGAGAGAGAGAGAGAGAGAGAGAGAGAGAGAGAGAGAGAGAGAGAGAGAGAGAGAGAGAGAGAGAGAGAGAGAGAGAGAGAGAGAGAGAGAGAGAGAGAGTGTTAAAGGACCAAATTTGGTAGAGATTACGGAGGACTTCTTACTGGATGGGCTTAGCAGTGTGCAGTTTATTGCTGCGGAAGTTATACGACTACTATTACTACCAATAATATTAATGATACTTTTAAAAATTTATTATTATTATTATTCTTATTAGTTTTTGTAATTATAATTTTTATTTTTATGATTATTATTTTATTTTTATAATGATGCTGATTATTATTATTATTATTATTATTATTATTATTATTATTATTATATTATTATTATTATTATTGTTATTATTATTATTATTATTATTATTATATTATTATTATTATTATTATTATTATTATTATTATTATTATTATTATTATTATTATTATTATTATTATTATTATTTTTTACTGTTTTAATTATTATTATTATTATCATTATTATTATTATTATTATTATTATTATTATTATTATTATTATTATTATTATTATTATTATTATTATTATTATTATTATTTTTATTATATTGTTATTATTTTAATTACTATAACCATTCTTTTTAAAACTTTTTTTTTTTTTCATTTCATATCTCTTCACCTTTTTCCTTTTTAATCTGATCATATCTACCTAAAAGCGTGTTAGACTTTTAGATCTCTTTTATCAACTTATTCCTCTCCTCCTTTTTCGCTTTTCTTATCCTTTTCCTCCAATAATCCTTTTACCAAGCTTTATTACACTGATTAAGATCTTGACGAACGAAATTCTGCAAAGAATCTCTAAATTTTTTGTTCCCCTCTTTTTTTGTTGCTAAACTTTATCAATATAGGTTTTCGATGAAGGGAAAAGTTCTCTTTTATTAAGACAAGCCTTCTTGGGAGCCTCAAATAGAGAAGAAGAAAAAAAAAACGCGTCTTTCGCGCACCGCCTAATTAATCACGAGTTTTTATGTCAATCATTAGCAATACAAGCATTGTTGGTTTAATGCTTGTAAGCTTTGTATGCAGTGAGTACATTCTCAGGATATATATATATATATATATATATATATATATATATATATATATATATATATATATATATATATATATATATATATATATATATATATATATATATATATATATATATATATATAAACTTGTGCTTCCGAGCTTGCACCCTGCCTTGGTAAACTTTTTCGTCTATGTCTTTCTACTTCAACCTTCCCTTCTTGCTGGAAACGTGCGCTCATTCATCTTGTGCCGAAGAAGGGGGACCCCTCTCAACCCTCTAACTATCGTCCCATTTCTTTAACCTCCGATCTTTCTAAAGTTTTCGAATCTATCCTTAACAGGAAGATTTGGAAACATCTCAATTCTTCTAATCTTATCTCTGATCGCCAGTATGGCTTTCGTAAGAAACGCTCTACTGGTGATCTCCTTTCCCTTCTCTCTGACTCTTGGTCCTCCATTCTTCGGTATTTCGGTGAATCTTTTGCTCTTGCGCTAGACATATCGAAAGCTTTCGATAGAGTCTGGTACAAAGATTTGATTTCCAAACTTCCTTCTTTCGGAATCTATCCTTCTCTCTGTGACCTTCTCTCTGATTTCCTTTCCGGTCGTTCTAAAGCATTAGTTGTAGACGGCCACCGTTCTTCCTTTAAATCTCTTAATAGTGGTGTTCCTCAAGGATCTGTT
>SEYY01001850.1:40000-42500 GCA_009176605.1 Armadillidium nasatum | reverse complement strand
ATCATTTTTATTATTATTATTATTATTATTATTATTATTATTATTATTATTATTAATATAAATACTATTATTATTAAATTTTTTGCATGGCACACGAATATGTGTCTACTGGAGGTTCCGGCACACGTACCCCTTGACCTGTGAGTGGTGGTAATGATGAGTGAAAAACCTTCAGTACTTTAGCAAAACCAACGTTTTTATATGAAACTAATACGTACTTTCAGAAATAGCAAATATAGTTTAGGACTCTCTGTCTCTCAATATATATATATATATATATATATATATATATATATATATATATATATATATATATATATATATATATATATATATATATATATATATATATATATATATATATTATATATATATATATATATATGCAATTAAATAAATTCAAACAATTGAAAAATCAATTTAAAAGTATACGAAAAAAAAATTCTTAAATGAAGTAGTTCATGGTAGCTCGGTCAACATCGTTCTCGACTTCTGGAAATATCAAAATCTCAGCAAAAACAAAAACGGTTCGAATACTCGTCTGATGATTTCTGACGTCAGAGGTAAGTGTATTAATATCTCAATAGATGGAGTAGCAATGAAAGGATAGTCACGTGGTAATCGTACGCATGGTGCAGAGTTGCCATTTGTGTAACTAAAATTTTTTCTTTTTTCGAATAAAATAGAAAGGCATTTGGTGACTTCATTTTTCATGTAGCGGAAAAATACCGGTCTAATTCCTTTCTAAAATAGACCGGCAAAAAACGCGTTTTTTGCCGGTCTATATAGAAAGGAATTAGAAAGATTTTTTTTGCAGTGATATATATATATATATATATATATATATATATATATATATATATATATATATATATATATATATATATATATATATATATATATATATATATATATATATATATATATATATATATATATATATATATATATATATATATATATATAGATATATATATATATATATAATATATATATATATATATTATATATATATATATATATATATATATATATATATATATATATATATATATATATATAATATATATATCGGAATTAAAGTCATTTAAAGTATTAAGTAAGGGAAATTAGGTAAAATAGGAAAAGCAAGAGGGTTTCAAACTTTACAAGTGAGCATTGCTCTTAAATCTGAGGTCAGAGGACTGGACATTAAAAAAGAAATCAGAGAGATGAAATGAATGCTTTGTACCAGCAATATCTATGTGTGTAGCCCTCCAACAAAAGATCTTCAGAATATCGAAGAGCTGAGAACGAGTCAGAGAGAGGAGCAAGAAGATGACATGAAGAGTGATCTTTCCGGGAGGCTGAAGATCAGGGAGAAGATTAAAATAAAAATTGTTTTTTCAGTTTTTAATAGGGATGGAGCGATACCAAAATTTTTACCGATACCGATACCGATACTTAAAAATTCCCCGATACCGATACCTAAAAATATGCCGATACTATATACCGATACCGATACTTTACTCTTTCCAAAAATTTTACCGATACCAATACGATACCTAAAATATGCCGATACTTCCGATACCGATACCGATACCGATATTTCACTCCATCCCTAGTTTTTACCTTTATTAGGAGCAGTGTTTTAAAATCCTCAGAATTTACTATGCAATTTTTAGGTTATGCAGCTTTAGGAGGCTTTATATTGTTGAGATTTAAATTAAAATTAGAAAATAGCATTGTTGAATTACTAGTGAATAGAAGACGAGGATGAAAAATGATGAATAATATATTCAAGAAAAATATGTGAAATAAGTTAATGAAGTATTTGTAAATAAATTCCAGAGATTACAACAAGAGAAGAAAAAGAAGATTAACGAGCCTGATTACAAATTTGTTTTTAAGTGTTTTAATCTCTTTCGGTATAGAAAACTATATGGCTTCAGATTTGTGGGATATCTCCTATGTTATTTATTAAAACTCAATATTGAAGCCATTATGTATATAGCAATCCAAAGATGATAGATGCTTTTTCCTTTGAATGGATAAAATATGTTTTGATGCAAAAAAAAAAAAAAAAAAAAAAAAAAAAAAAAAAAAAAAAAAAAGAAAAAGTACAAAAATAAATAAATAAATAAAATAAAATAAAAATTGAGAATTGAGAGGTTGTAAGACATTCAACAAATTTTTCTTAAAGTATTCTACAATTTCTTTATAACTGACAAATTATGAAACTGTCTTAGCATATGCTTTCTTTTTGATGAAGAAACATTTTTCTTACCATGCTGTAAACGTAGTTAACACAAGAATGTTTATTCACTCTAAGACGTCTTTCTCTTTAGACCACATGTCTTAAAATTAAGAATGCTTCATAAATAGAGACTCCAAAACTCTTTTCTTCCATTAATTTTCAAAACTAATAGAAAAGTCATATTACTTACATCTTCATTACATATGTACTAATTTCATCTATTTGCACAAATCTTATTCATATAAAAGTACATTTACAAGTTTA
>SEYY01001850.1:15000-17500 GCA_009176605.1 Armadillidium nasatum | reverse complement strand
AAGGGTAGATTAAGTAATATTAAAGATCAGATTTAAATTTTTATTAATCTTGGTTATCTTTTTAAGAAGGTTACTATAGAAAATTTATTATAACAGACATATAAAGAGATATATACACACACATACACACAAAAAAAAAAAACAACAAAAAGCATATATATATATATATATATATATATATATATATATATATATATATATATATATATATATATATATATATATATATATATATATATATATATATATATATATGGTTCTTGTAGGTTTCACTATCAAACGGTTGTCTCTTTAAAAATTGTCCGAAAATAGTTTGATTTGTCCTATTTCAGAGAAATAATAAAAAAATATTTGTTCGATATGGTTTAAAAATACTCAAATCTCTGGCTTCGGCTTATAATAATTTTTAAAACTTTATTATAAAAAGGGTAAATAAAAAGAATGTAGGCATTTTATTATTAACAGCCTAACGTAACTTAACCTAACCTAAGCTATTGGTGTTAAAATATATTTGATAATAGATTTATAGACACAATATGAAAGACTGCGACAAATAAAAGTCAAAAATATTGAGGACAAATTTGTCCTAAAAATTGTATAACAACATATTAAAATGGGACAAACGTTTGGACGGTGAAACCTACATGGACCCATATATATATATATATATATATATATATATATTATATATATATATATATATATATATATATATATATATATATATATATATATATATATAATATATATATATATATAAATTAAAATATATAATATATATATATATATATATATATATATATATATATATATATATATAATATATATATATATATATATATATATATTATATATTTGTAATGGACGAATAATCGTCATCGGCATATTTTTCCTCAATCACCATCGACATCGTCAATTTTCTGTCGATCATTTTGCTAATTATTTTACTTATATTGGCTTATAAATATCTTTCTGCTCCACCTTCTTCTATTAAGAGTGAAATGCCGTTTAATAGTGGGGCTCAAATATAAACTCTAACACGAAATCGAATTACCTCAGAATCTTGAGAAAGATTCTTTCTGCATCACAATTTAATAACTCTAAATTTAAAGTAATAGAATTTTGCTTGTCTATCCATATTCTCATAAATTAAAATTTTTAAAATGAATATTCTGAAGATATGACAAGGTGTTCCGCTCTTTCTCGACCCCAGATATGCTCTTATAGATATCAAAGTACTGGTCATAAGTTAATAAAATTTGTTCATGACCATCTTCAATGAATTCATAAATTATTTGGATGATGAGGAACTTTGTACTGGATATTTTCTACAGATTGGCGTCACCTGCTAACGTTAGTATGAGCAAAATTGAATTCTTCTTAAAGATCGGGGTATTTCCAAGGGACCTTACCCTGCCTGATTTCTTCCTATGTTGCTTGTTGAAAAGGAAAGTGTATCGCAACAAACCACTAACTCGCATGCAGCTGAAATGCAATATACTCGCGGTAGGAAATTACCGCTGTGACTTCCAATATGTTTGACGGCAATTTTCAATAACATGGAAAAGAGTGTGCTGACAGGCCTTGATGTTAATGGCGAACACTTTCAACACTTCTTCGAAATGTCAGCACGATTCTTACAGACCAAGGTTTATTGGTCTGTTGGATTGTTTTTTATTAACTTAGGACTACTTCTTTCATATTTATAAGAGCATATCTGGGCCGAAAACGAGTGAAACACCCTGTATTAAACAATATATTAAAATTTCTTTTATTTACATATTTCAATAAAGAATAGACTTAAATTTACTAAAATAATGGATATTTTTTAATTTTACTTTTTTCTATTTCATCGTCGAAAATTTCTTAACCGTCCTATCCCTAAATCACTAATATATATATAATTTTTTTTTATATATTATATATATATAATATTATACTATATATATAATATATATATTATCAAATCTTTGAAACAAATTTTTATAAAGGCAATTGCTGTAAATTTTGCACTTACATTAATAAAATATTTTTGAGTTAAAAATATGGAGATTCGGCCTTTTTTTTATCATAAATAAATTTTTTATTTTTCTTTTAAGAAAATTTGCATATTCACCCCCAAAGGAAACATATTCGGAAACCTTTACTTCAATAGTCCGAGACATTACCATATACGCTATTCGGATGACTAAATATTTTTACAGAGAAGATTCAATTCTTTTAAAACAACTTTCAAAATATCTATGCTAAGGTAAACAGTATTTTAATGCAATAATTATTATATACTGCAAAAAATGTCCCAACGAATCGTTGGGACAAGTGGTAAAAATGTAACAGTAAAATTTCCAATACAAAAAATGACATGTTAAGCATAAGAAAGTAGCTTCACCGCTCTATTTTCTAATAAATAACTGAAAAAAAAATATATTTTGACATTTTTGACACTTGTCCCAACGATTCGTTGGGACAATTTTTGCAGTGATAACAACGTATGATTCCG
>SEYY01001849.1:22500-23665 GCA_009176605.1 Armadillidium nasatum | reverse complement strand
GATTCATTTGCATATACAACACTCAAATGTCCATTATTATTTAAATAAATTTTTATATTCAAATTATAACCTATTAACAAAAATAAAAATAAAAAACTAAAACTATTAAAAAAAAATTTAAAAAAAATAAAAATACACCACTCCAGAATATATTTATCTTGTAAATATATTCGTACATTATATTTTTAACCCATTAACAAAATTAAAAATAAACCAAATACTTTATTTAAAAAAAAAAAAAAAAAAAAAAAACTTAGAAATTTAAAAAATAAAAAAAAAATTAAATAAAAACAAATATACGTATTTTCTCTTTTGTATATTATATTATATTTTTTTATACCCATTATATTAATTTTTAACCCATTAACGAAAATAAAAATAAACCAAAAACTATATTTAAAAAAAAAAAAAAAAAAAAATTTTTTAAATTAAAAATAAAAAAAATTTAAATAAAAACAAATATACGTATTTTCTCTTTTGTTTTATTACATATGAAAAAGAGAAAGAAATAGTTGAAAACCTGAAGGAGGAGATCCTTTAAAATGGATTTAAGTCACAAAATGATTCTTCGAAAGAGAAAATACGTCTCCTGCTTCTTTAGAGCCTACAGAAGCCATTCATTATTATAAGCTCCTTTTTATATTAAACATACATCCTCTTTAGCAGTGAATCTTTTAGTATTTTATACAAAAGTTTAATAGACAGCTAATCTCAATATATACGTATATTATATATATATATATATATATATATATATATATATATATATATATATATATATATATATATATATATATATATATATATATATATATATATATATATATATATATATATATTATTATTATTATTATTATTATTATTATTATTATTTATTATTATTATTATTATTATTATTATTATTATTGCCCCTCCTTGAAAAGGGCTCTGCCAGTGAGTGGTGGTGAAATACAAAAAAAAATAAATAAATAAATAAATAATAAATTAATAAAATAATATTCTTATTATCATTATTATTATTAGTAGTAGTAGTAATAGTAGTAGTAAAAACATCCAAAGTTTCAACATTAAGTGTATTAAAATTATTTATATTTTTAATACCAAAAAAATGGGATTCTGAATATTTTCTTGAGTTCACATTATCGGCACTGTATTTAAATCTTTA
>SEYY01001849.1:10000-12500 GCA_009176605.1 Armadillidium nasatum | reverse complement strand
ATATTATATACTATATATTGTCCAATTGTTTATTTTATTTTCAAATTTTTTTTTTTTTTTTAGTTTTTTATTTTTACATTTTCTCTTCAGTTTTATCCTTTTAAAAAAAAACATTTTTACCTTCTTTTATTTTTATATTTTAAGATCAATTTTTTCTTTTTTTTTCCCTATTTTGGGAACCTTCTATTCCTTTTAAATTAAAACTTTACGTCTTTTATTTTCACATTTTGTACCCACTTTTTTTTTTTTTTTTTTTTTTTTTTTTTTCCTTTCTGTACATTTCTGTTCATTTATTTTCATATTTTCTGTCCAGTTTTATTTCTTTATATATACATATTTTCTCTCCTTTTATTTTTATATTTTATGTTCAATTTTTTCCTTTTTATTTTCAAATTTTCGTCCATTTATTTTTCACATTTCTGTCCACTTTTACTCTTTTAATATTAAAATTTTACGCCCTTTAATTTTCACGTTTGGTATCCAAAAATTTTTTTTTTTTTTCTTTTCTTATATTCTATCTACATTTGTTCATTTAGTTTCACACTTTCTGTCCAGTTTTATTCCTTTTAATTAGGGATGGAGCGATACCAAAATTTATACCGATACCGATACCTAAAAATTCCCCGATACCGATAGCCGATACCATAAAAATATGCCGATACCGATACCGATACTTCACTCCATCCCTACTTTTAATATATATTTTCATTCATATTTTTATAATTTTCTGGCCAATTTTTTTCATTTATTTTCGCATTTTTTCTGTTCATTTTTTTTTTTAAATACTCATTTTCCTTCTTCTATTTTTAGAGTTTATGTTCAAAATTTTCTTCTATTTTTATATTTTCTACCCTTTTTCGTTCATTTATTTTCATGTTTTCTTTCTTTTATTTTTATTTTCATAATTTTTATCCAATTTTTTATTCTCTAATTTTTATTTTTTTCCTCAATTTTTATATTATCCGTCCATTTAAACTCCATTATTTTTCATACTCTATTTTTATATTTCTGTTATAGCTTTTATTTTCATATTTTCTCTCAATTTTTCTTTTTCATTATACACTTTTATTCCTTTATTTTCTTAATTTCTGTCCATATTTTTTCCACTAATTTTCATATTTACATCCCGTTTTAAATTTTTTTATTTCAGTATTTTTTTCTTTAATTTCTCACATTTTATGGTAAATTTTTTATTATCATTATTTCTTTATTTTAAAATTTCGAAAACATTTTTTTCCTTTTTTCTATAACAGTCTCTTTTCTTTCTTTCTTTTTTTTTTTTTTTTTTTTTTTTTTTTTTTTTTTTTTGATTCACTGTTTCTTCTTTACTCATATTTTCCGTCAATATTTATTATTTATTTTCTTGACTTTCGTCTATATTTTACCCATACTTTCAAATTTTTCTTACTTAAAATTTTTTAATTTTTTTTTATTTATATTTTCAAATTTTTCATATCTTAAATTTTCAATTTTTTTTCTTATTTTAAATCTTTAAATATTCGAATTTTCAATTTTCAAATTTTCCTTATAAAATTTTTAATATTCAAACTTTAAGATTTCTTTTTTAAAAATTTTTTTAACTGCTTTTCCTTTCATTTTCATCTATTTATATTTCTATATATTATATACTATATTCTATTTAAATCATAATATTTTTGCTTATTTTTATTCAATTTATTTTAAGGGAGATAAGAAGATTAAAGATTAGTGAAGGGGAGATTCTGGAACTGAAAATATAAAAAGAACAGATTTGTCACATGTTAAAAACATGTTTGAATTAATAAATCACAAATAAAATAAATTAAAATTAATTAAAAATAAAAAATAATATGTTTATATATATATATATATATATATATATATATATATATATATATAATATATATATATATATATATATTATATATATAATATATATATATATATATTATATATATTATATAGATGTTATTAACATTGATGTTTTCAATGCCTCAAAAACTCGGTTCATTCATCTTTTTATTTTCTTTTCTCTTGATCTTTCTTGGAAGGATCCCAATATTTCTCTTTCTAAACAAGTTTCTAAAGGGTTGGGTGTTCTGAAGTGCCATCGGAAATTGTTAACGGAACCCCAGTTACCTACATTTCATAAGGGTGAAGTTTGCCCCCTGCATCCAGTATCGTGCACAAATCTGAGGTATTCCACACACACACACATAGCTCTCCTTGAAAAGTGGAGTCTAGGATATTTTGTCATATCACCTCTTTCACTATCACTAATTCTTTCCAGTCTATTTCGATCTGTAGACTTATTGCGTCAACTTTCTCTATTTTTTATTTTTATTATTATTTTTTTTTTTAACAAAAAACTTCACATCTCACGGGCATTGCCCTATTCGAGGAAAGGAATTTTTTATGTAGTATATACCTAGGATACCCAAGTGGGATCGAACCGGCGCCCTCAAGCACGTGAGTCAATCACTCTACCGTTTGAGCCACGGTAGACGTTATAATATCGCTA
>SEYY01001849.1:5000-7500 GCA_009176605.1 Armadillidium nasatum | reverse complement strand
TTCAATTTATTGGAGATATTACATGAATGAATAATACTTTCAAGTCTAATAACGACACGTCTCTAAAAATTATAAATTAGCTTAAATATATTTGTTTTCATATTTTTTTACCGTTCATTATATATATATATATATATATATATATATATATATATATATATATATATATATATATATATATATATATATATATATATATATATATATATATATATATATATATATATATATATATATATATATATATATATATATATCGTTACGCACTCTATCCGCTCGTAAGTGTGTCTGTGTTCATTAAAGACACAAGGGAGAGAGAGGGAGAAAAGCGAAGACCCTCATCACACCGAGTGTCGACATATGGAGTGGGGCAATACGCGCAGTTGTTATATTGCTTGGCACCAAATTTTGGAACAAGGAAAACAACCTCCGATAATTGCCTCTAACTTGTAAAGTTACAATCAAGTAAATGTTTATTGGTTCGTTCTGCAAATTTCAAGTAATAATAAAACCAAAGAATATATCCACACGGAACGACTAGTAAAAACAAATAAATGCAGATTATATATAGTATATATATATATATATATATATATATATATATATATATATATATATATATATATATATATATATATATATATATATATATATATATATATATATATATGGGTGTGTGTGTGTGTGTGTGTGTGTGTGTGTGTGTGTGTGTGTGTGTGTGTGTGTGTGTGTGTGTGTGTGTGAGTGAGTGAGTGTGTGAGTGAGTGAGTGAGTGAGTGAGTGAGTGAGTGTGTGTTTAAAATTTAGTTGGAAGATGCTTTTAAAACGTATTCGAATACCAGAAAATAAAAATAAAATAAACGCAAGACTTAACGAAAAGAAATTTATGTGTATTTTATTTTCTGCGCTTCACGTGGAAATTGTACGAAAATAATTTTAAAATGAAAATTTACTTAATTTATTTTTCCTTTGTGTTTATTGTTATAAATTTAAACGGAACCTGAAATTAATTATAATTTAGAGTGGTTCTACACTAATAATATAACAAAATAACGCATGATGTTTTTTTTTAATTATTGTTTGGTTAGGTTATGTCAGGTTAGGTTAGATTAGGTTAGGTTAGGTTAGGATAGTTTAGGTTAGAAGAAATTGTTATAAAAATAGAATACGTCTGCAATATTATATATATATATATATATATATATATATATATATATTATATATATATATATATATATATATATATATATATATATATATATATATATATATATATATATATATATATATATATATATAAGCAAAAAGGAAATTTTAACGTTGAACAATAAAAGTTAAAATAAAAAAATAAAAATAAAAAAAAAAAAGAGAGAGAAAATATATGGAAAATGTAATTATGACCCAAAAGGCCGGTGATTAGGTCAAAAGTTACTTCACTCCTTGTCTGTATTTTTAGATGTTTACGAGAAGTGATATTCTCCGCAACGAAAGTAATGAAGCTTTATCTAAATGGATCTCTCTCTCTCTCTCTCTCTCTCTCTCTCTTCTCTCTCTTCTCTCTTCTCTCTCTCTCTCTCTCTCTCTCTCTCTCTCTCTCTCTCTCTCTCTCTCTCTCTCTCTCTCCTCTCTCTCTCTCTCTCTCTCTCTCTCTCTCTCTCTCTCTCTCTCTCTCTCTCTCTCTCTCTCTCTCTCTCTCTCTCTCTCTCTCTCTCTCTCTCTCTCTCTCTCTCTCTCTCTCTCTCTCTCTCTCTCTCTCTCTCTCTCTCTCTCTCTCTCTCTCTCTCTCTCTCTCTCTCTCTCTCTCTCTCTCTCTCTCTCTCTCTCTCTCTCTCTCTCTCTCTCTCTCTCTCTCTCTCTCTCTCTCTCTTCTCTCTCTCTCTCTCTCTCTCTCTTCTCTCTCTCTCTCTCTCTCTCTCTCTCTCTCTCTCTTCTCTCTCTCTCTCTCTCTCTCTCTCTCTCTCTCTCTCTCTCTCTCTCTCTCTCTCTCTCTCTCTCTCTCTCTCTCTCTCTCTCTCTCTCTCTCTCTCTCTCTCTCTCTCTCTCTCTCTCTGCCTTAAAACCGCATTTTGTGTGTGGAAAAATTGAGATAATTTCTGCCAAGAATTAAACTTTTAGCTAATTGAATAAGCCCTATTTGCAAATGTCTCTCCTCAGAACTACGTAATAAGACGTAATCTTGCAAAGCCTTTTCATAATATATATATCAAGCGATTAAGGACTGAAAATTAAAAAGCAGACATAGCTTTATATACCAAAAAAAAATGTTTTTTTTTCTTTTTTTTTTTTTTTTTTTTTTTTTAAACTCTCCTGTAAAAGCTATATATTTTAGGACACGTTTTAAAGACGCCTTTACACGTTCTTCCCAATTAAAATGATTGCGTATTTATTTTTAAGGGAATAAACAGAGCTACGGAATTACTATCTAACACTCTTATTAAGTTAAGTCGCACATACTTTTATGTCATATTTTAAAGGATCTTATGTATATAAAGGTAGAAGT
>SEYY01001847.1:7500-14688 GCA_009176605.1 Armadillidium nasatum | reverse complement strand
TGGAATATTGGTAGGTGTCTGGCCTTTGCCCACCAGAGGTAATATAAAAAATAATAAATATATATATATATATATATATATATATATATATATATATATATATATATATATATATATATATATATATATATATATTATATATATATATATATATTATTAAAAAAAGGCTCAAAAGAATTGTTTTATTTACATTTCTAACTTTTTTGGACTTCACAATAAATTTAATAGATTAATTTTGTATGATTATTTCCAATTTTTAGTTTTAAGTTGAAGCCAATATTGTTCGATTCTTATCAATTGTCATAAAAATTAAAATGTTGTGATGAATTGAACAAGCTCATATATATATATATATATATATATATATATATATATATATATATATATATATATATATATATATATATATATATATATATATATATATATATGTGTGTGTGTGTGTGTGTGTGTGTGTAACTATATCGGTTTCAAATAATATGTTAACCTAAAACACTGTAAATTTTACACTGTGATCAATGGGCGTACCTAAAATATCTTGTTGAAAAATAATTGGAGGAAAATTTAATCATAAAATTAGACCCATGTTACGTTGAAAAATGATCGACCCAAGCACCCCCAAGCACAGTCGTTTACTTTTGTCCACGATAGTACATGCAGACATGCATGTATGTATGTATGTATGTATGCAAGTATTTACACTTGTATGTAGGTGTGTGTGTGCTGTGAAAGGTTATTAGGTTGTAAGTGTATTAGGTTATGGTTATGTCTAAAAAATGGACGAAATGAATATTGAGGTAAGTTAAGTCGAATAGTTAGGTTAGCTGTCTTTAATATAGAAGAGTATGTATGATATTTAAGTTATTTTCTGTTCATAGGTCTGCATCGCCCTTAAGGTTGGAAGCGTAATAGCTATTGAGAGGTAGTCATCTATGAGTTGGAAATAGAATTACGTTAATTTAGGATAGCTTGGAAATGCTATGTAGACATTGATGCAATATTTTCTTTGAGTTGTCATGAAGTTAATCATCTATATATTTCCTGAATGAGTGAACCTTCGTGAAATAATGTTTGTTTTTGAAGACTTGGACTCTAAGTTGAGAAGAAACAGCGATAGAGTACCTACTAATCCTGTTATATAAGAGTATGAAAAATTTTAAAAGCGATAGATGGTAATTGCAGTTCGTGAGAATTATGTACTAGTGGTGAATATATATATAGTTTAAAAGCCCATTCACGGCATCTGTAAAAATGTATGAATAGTATAATGCTTGTGTTGAAGCTTACTTTATTAACCCTTAAACACTAACCTTTTTTTTTTGTACTTAAACACTAACCTGGGGTAAATGTTACCCCAATTTAAAAAATTAATTAAAAATACTTAATTTAAAATTTTATTAAATGTTACTAAAAAACCTTGTTTTATAACCTATTTTATTAACTACAGTTATAAAATTATGAAATTCAAATAATTTTTTTATATAAAAATATTCTTTTTAAAAAAACAGGTCAAAAAGTGAAAAAAATTTATTTATTTATTTTTTTTTTTTAACATACTTTTTATTTTTAAAAATTTTGCTTCCGGCACCTAAGGGAAGATGTAGTACCGTCCATTTAGTTGTATTTTGACCTCGAGGAACGAAAATTACCTCTCCAAGGGGGATTTAAAAATGGTCAAAATTTTGTCACAAATTTTTTTTTTTTTTTTTTTTTTTGCAATTGTTTATTATTGCTGTTATTATTATTATTATTATTATTATTATTATTATTATTATTATTATTATTATTATCATTAATATATATATATACATATATATATATATATATATATATATATATATATATATATATATATATATATATATATATATATATATATATATATATATATATATATATATATACCTTGGAGATAGTATGTTGGAGCCTCCATTCATTTATGACAAGTGAGGCATACTGTGTGAAAATGGTTGGTTCACACTGGTTTCTGACATAGACAGCATCTATACTTCGTTTTCTTGTCTTTCGTTCTTGTGCAGGTGCTACAACTCTTCATAGGGTAAAATCTTGGCAAAACAGGAATGTCAGCCTGTTCAACATTGTTTCTTCTATGTTGTATAAATCAATAATTATATTCCGTACTGCTCGCGAGAGAGTTGGAATAGTGGCCCTATGTTTAGCATATGTGGAGATGAGTTGGAATGCGAGATCCATCATGTATTTTCGCCTCATCATTTGTTTTTTGTTGGTTCTCATGTTTTCGTTGTAGATTACCCATGAATTAATTGAACCCGCAGTGACCATTCCGTAAAAGTTGCAGATGGGCCATCTTTTTGTTCTTCTTGAACAAGTGCATTTTGAACACATTTGGTCAAATGTGTCAACGCCACCCTTTGTAGCGTTATAAAATTCTACCATTTCTGGCTTTCCAGTTTGCGTAGACACTTTCGGCTGAGAATGCAAAAAGGATAGTAGCAGAAACAACTTCTTTTTTGTTTTTGATGTTGCTGGAACGTAAGAGACCATAGTCATTTCTTTCGTAAATAGGAAGGCACTTGATCCATAATCACGATTTTTTTTTCTTTCATTACAGCAGGTACCACATTTTTATTTGTTTTTAGTGTTCCTCCAAGGGTCATTCCACAGTTGGATAAGAGATCTTGTACTAGATCCATGGACGTGAACCAATTGTCAATTGTCACATTTCTGTTTGAATGATGGTAAGGCTTTGTTAGATATTTTGTAAAATGATGTCCAAGTCCAATTTTGGGATCTTCAGATTTTGTCCTCTTCTTTCCCAAATATGGCAGAGCCCTTACCAAATATTTGCTTTTGTTGTCGTTCCAAAATATCAGCTGTATCCCATATTTGGCTGGTTTATTGGGGATATACGTTGGAATATAAATCCCAAATTGCTCTAATCGATGAAAATGGGTCTGTTTTCTTCCTATCATCTCTTGTGGTGGGGTCATCAAACCGCAAGCGACCTTCAGACATTGCTGAACGGTACACTTGATTCAGAGTTTTTGGATTAAACATTTCGCTGGTGGACAAATGGTTGTCCCTCTGAGAAGCACTGAAAAGCAATATCCCCAATAATGCTCTGACCTCAGCTGGTTTGGTAGTGGTCAGAGACATTGTTTAGCATTTATAACGTTTGTTCATTATTTCAATTTTTTTTATTTGTCCACTTTACGATCTCGTTTATTATTTGATCATCAAAAAACAAGCTGAAGCACTTTTCTGGCGTGTCTGCATTTTGTGCTTGTAGTGTTGGCCCTTGAGTATAAGGTAGTATAATATTACGTGATTGTGTTCGGGATACTGTTGGGTTACATGGCCGACAATTCTACTTAAAGCCATTCTTTGCTGTTATGCTCTTCTCCTTGAAGTAAACAACAGTACCCTGAGTAGGTACGGACCGAAATCGACCTCCTCTATCAACTGCAGAACCAGTAGTATGGTCCGAAGAAGTAGTAGCAGCAGAACCAGCAGGAAGGTCCGAAGAAGTAATATCAGCAGAACCAGCAGGAAGGTCCGAAGAAGTAGCAGCAGAGTCTTGGGAGGGAGCCCCGGCTGGGACCCCGTGAACCCACCAAAAATGGTATCAGGAAGTTGCCTGAGTTTGCAAAATCACTGCGTTCACCTCACTTTCTTTCCTGACCATTTTCTTGGCGGTTCAGTCCGTCTGAAATTGGTTGGAAATTGGGGGTCCGGGGGCCCGCGCAACTCCGTAAGCTGACAAAGAAAATGTCAGGAAGGTCCCTGAGAATGCAGGATTACACGCAAAGGCAGAAAAGACCGTTAAGGACAGGTTGCCAGATTTTTCGAAAAGTAGCTAAATTTGGCACCCTGAGAAAGTGCGCATTATGAATGATGTGACAGGACTGTGAAATGTCTAATGTATTGGAATAGAATCATGGACCTGGCATTACGAGATGGTACCTTTAAGGGATAATTTTTTTATCTCTTTGTAGAAAATACTACCTCCTCTATCACTAACCTGGGGTAAAAATGACTTTGCACAAAAATAGCTTAAAAACTAATTGGGTTAGCAACACTGAAATACCTTTTCCTATTAGGGCAGACATCCATTTGAAGGTACTGAGAACCACAAAAGTGTAGCTCAAAAATATCTTATAGAGACCGAGTGAAATAGAGGTGTGGGGTATATAATACCCCAGGTTAGTGTTTAAGGGTTAAAGAAATATGATGATCCAAAGACATACTTTACTAAGGTTAAGTTATGTTACACCAGGAAATAATACATTTGTAAGGTAAACAATATTGATTTAATTGGTGAGACCTTCGAAGTCATTAGTTAGGTTGTTAGGCTGTTGTGGTTAGGAGTGGTGCGATTAAAATATACTAGCTTGAAAATATAAAATGTACGTTTCTTGAAACTTGAGAAAGCGATGTAATGTTGAATTTTGTATATTACTTATAAAACACACTTCGCATGTTCTGTAAAACATGTCGAAACAATGCTAACTTTGAAATTACCTACACTTTCATACCGAAACATATAAATTACTATCGAAATTATTGATATATTGGTATAATTATATAATTTCTGTGGAATGTATGCTCGTGTTTAATGTACCCTACTGTATATATTGGTGTATTTCCTGTAATTACTGTATAAGTGTCGATGATCAATTTATACTAAAAAGGCTTAAAATAGTCAATGATAGTTAAAACACAGATCGTGACAGAGTCGTACATGAAAATAACAGTTTTTTTTCATGCTTAATGTGAAATATTTACCTCGTATTTGAAATATGTTAACTGGAAAATGCATAAATAGCTAATCTTAGTAAAAAAAATACAGCTCGTAACAGTTCAATACATGAAAATAATTGTTTTTTCATGTTTAATATGAAATATTTGTCTTGTACTTGAAATATGTTAACTTGATTAATATGAAATATTTGTCTCGTACTTGAAATATGCCAACTTGAAAATGCATGAATAAAGGTTGTTGATTATCATTGGTTAGGTTGGTCAGAATGATGCTTAGGATAAAACATCCTAGGATCATTGAGGTATAAATGTGTCAGTCGATAAGAGTGTTTTTGTATTTTTAATATGTTAGTAAGGACCTTACTATATCATAAAAGGTATGTTGAAAGTTAAATATAGGGTAAAATATCGTTTATTAAATAAATAATTTTAAGTAAAATTCTGAAATTTAGAGTTATAGATACAGTTAATATGTCACTTATCTGTATAGGAAATAACCTTATGAATAATTTAGAAAGCTTGAAAATATGCTTTTGTTCTCTGAAGATACTTTACGTTAGTATGTTTGTATGTAACATGTTATATCATAAGTTGATGAATAAAAGAAGTAAAACTAAATATTTTAAAAGAAATATGTTGATAAAATAAATATTTCGAAGTTCTAAACAGTGTAAGAGAGTTTGTAAAGGAGTCAGACGCTAAAAAATAGACGAAATGTGATATATGTAAAAGTTTTATACGATATAGTTATATTGAATACTGGTACCATTCAAAAGTAAATGATTAAGCTATTAGTTTGTTTAGCCTCAATATTCATGATGTAGCATGTATGTTGACTAGAATTGCTAAATTTGAGAATTCCTATGTTCGATGCTGACCGTAGCCATAGTATGAATACTTGTATCATCGATATATTGGCATCTAAAGCATATTAGTTTATAAAGACCCAAAAGGGAATAGATGAAGTGTGAAAATGCAAAATTTTTACGAGTTAGTTATATTAGTAGAATTGAATATTCTTATGTTTGATGTTGATAGAAATTTTAGCATGTGTATATGTGTTGTCTAAGTAAACGTATCCTAAATAAATGAAATGCATATATGGATGATGAGTTATGACAAGTGCTGGGGAGGATTCGGTCCTTATCACGAGAAATCGCAACAAATATTCGGAGCTAGCAGGGTAAAGGGTAATATGGAGTTTACCATCTTTCGGTTCTAAGTATACCGGTTCTTGATTTGAATCGAGTGTAATGGGATCTATATATATATATATATATATATATATATATATATATATATATATATATATATATATATATATATATATATATATATATATATATATATATATATATATATATAAATATATTTTACAGAACTCCACCGCTCACGGGCAGAGCCCTTTTCAAGGAGGGGGCACACACACATAGAGAGAACTCGTTTAAACACACACACACACACCTAACGCACAGCCCTCAGGTGGGGGCAGACGGAAGCCTTAAAGAGTGGAAGGTTAAATACAGAAGGAAAAATAGATGAAGGTAGAGAGTTCCACAGAATAAAGGTGGCTGGAAAGAAAGAGATGCCACAACGGGCTAGCCTGGGATTTCCTATGTCCACAAAAAATTGGTGCGAAAGCAGGGCACCCCTTGTTCAACGACGCAATGGTGGAGGAATAAATAAATAAATAAAAATAATAAAAATATAAAAATTTTATTAAACAATTTATATAAAAAAGAAAGAAAAAATAGCTTAAATCTTTTTCCTTTTTATACACGATCTAGAGTAAAACTAGACAAGAGTAAGCAAAGAAAAGAAGGAACCCATAGGAAAGGAACCTGAAGAGCATCGACGTATGCCATACCCTGTCAAAAGACTTGGAATGTCATGCTTAATCGCACAAGAATCATTGAAGTCCCAATGGGCAGAAGACTAAATATCAATAAGATAGGAAAGTTTTTCCCCAGTTAACCTCGAGTGTTAAAAGTCATACTGATCTGAGAGAAAAGAATGAAACTCCAAATGATCCAGGAAGCGAGAGTTAGTGACGGTTTCAAAAATTTTAGACAGAGCACAAGTGAGAGGTCGATAGTTGGAAGGGTCAAAGCGGCTACCTTTTTTCGGGATCGGCTGAATATATGCGCGTTTTCAGCATTTAGAAAGAGTATTAGTATTAAGGTATAGAGAGTAGAGCTGAACTAGGGTAAGCTCTAACTCGGAAACACTCCCTCAGAAACGAGGTGGAATTTCATCCGGACCACTGGCCATCCTGACGTTCATAGATTTAAGGATCCATTTCCAAATCATGCAAGGTTGAATTTGATGAAAAATGGGATCCGAAAAGATTAACATTTTCAGAGGGAGCATCAGCTACAGAACCATCAGAGCGAATAAGAGGAGGAAAGGCAGAAGTTATAAGAGATATTTTTTCAAGAACCCTGA
>SEYY01001847.1:0-2500 GCA_009176605.1 Armadillidium nasatum | reverse complement strand
GAACGGCCCCCGCCATCGGCGAGGAGACGTTTCTGGCATTTCGGTGCCACTAACTGGTCTGACTTGCGGTCGTACTTCTCTGATTTTCCATGGAATGATTACTGTTTCCGTGGGAGGGGTCCCTCGGAGTGCGCTGAGCGCATAACTGAGGTGATTCTCTCTGGCATGGAGGCGTACATTCCATATTCTTTCCTTCTACTAAACCTAATAAACCTTGGTTTAACTCTGCTTGTTCTCGTGCTATCCTCCGCAGGGATGCTGCCTTCAGGGACTACCGTCGTCTTCAAACTCCAGAATCTCATGCAACTTATATTTCATCCCGGAATCGTGCAAAATCTATTCTTCGAGATACTAAAAACTCTTTTCTACGTTGCAAATGCAATAATCTTTCTGGCTCCTCTTCCTCTCGCCCTTTCTGGCATTTTGCAAAAAATGTCAACTCTAACTTTGCTTCTTCCTCTTTCCCTCCTCTAGTATCTTCTGACGGTACAACTGCCTGTTTTGCCTTCCTCTAAAGCTGAACTCTTTGCTCAAACTTTTGCCTTAAATTCAACCTTAGACGATTCCGGAGCTGTTCCTACTCCTTCAACCCCCTCTAACTCATTTATGCCTAAAATTGTAATTTCTTCTAAAGACGTCACTTCTGCCCTCTCTGAGCTTAATACTAAGAAGGCGTACGGTCCTGATGGTATCTCTCCTGTGGTTCTCAAAACTTGTGCTTCCGAGCTTGCACCCTGCCTTGGTAAACTATTTCGTCTTGTCTTTCTACTTCAACCTTCCCTTCTTGCTGGAAACGTGCGCTCATTCAGCCTGTGCCGAAGAAGGGGGACCCCTCTCAACCCTCTAACTATCGTCCTATTTCTTTAACCTCCATTCTTTCTAAAGTTTTCGAATCTATCCTTAACAGGAAGATTTGGAAACATCTCAATTCTTCCAATCTTATCTCTGATCGCCAGTATGGTTTTCGAAAAGAACGTTCTACTGGTGATCTTCTTTCCCTTCTTTCTGACTCTTGGTCCTCCGCTCTTCGGCATTTCGGTGAATCTTTCGCTGTGGCGCTAGACATATCGAAAGCTTTCGATAGAGTCTGGCACAAAGCTTTGATTTCCAAACTTCCCTCTTTCGGAATCTATCCTTCTCTCTGTGACCTTCTCTCTGATTTCCTTTCTGGTCGTTCTATAGCAGCTGTTGTAGACGGCCACCGTTCATCCTATAAATCTATTAATAGTGGTGTTCCTCAAGGATCTGTCCTATCCCAAACACTTTTTCTAATTTTCATTAATGACCTTTTCTCTATTACTTCGTCTCCTATCACTCCTATGCTGATGACTCCACCCTTCATTACTCTTTTCAATTTGAAAGGACGTCCCTCCAACAACAGTTATAGACGCAAGGAGGGTGCCTTGGAGCAACTAACCTCTGATCTATCTCTCATTTCAAATTGGGGCAGAGAAAACATGGTTGTTTTCAATGCCTCAAAAACTCAATTCCTCCATCTCTCTACTCGACACAATCTTCCACACAACTAGATATCTTCTTCGAAAACACTCAACTCAAACCTTCATCTCTCCTGGTGTTTCTTTTTCTCGTGATCTTTCTTGGAAAGATCACATTACCTCTCTTTCTAAACAAGCTTCTAAGAGGTTGGGTGTTCTGAGGCCTTCAGTATTTCTTCACACCACCCCAGTTGCTTGCTCTGTATAGGGGTGTTGTTCGCCCTTGTATGGAGTATGCGTCACACATCTGGGGTGGTTCCACACATACAGCTCTCCTGGAAAAGGTGGAGTCTAGGGCTTTTCGTCTTATCAACTCTCCTGCTCTTACTAACTCTCTCCAATCTCTTTCTCCCGTCGAATTGTTGCGTCACTCTCTCTATACTATCGCTATTACAATGGACACTTCTCTTCTGAACTCTCTCGTCGTATACCTCCTCCACTGAGAAGGGTTCGTGCGACTTGTCTTTCTACACAGTCTCATCCTTTCTCTGTCCAACTCTCTGACCCCAGACTTAACCGCTATGCTCAATCTTACATGTACTCTACTGGTAAAGTCTGGAACACACTTTCTTCATCTATTTTCCCAACTTCCTATGACTTAGCACCTTCAAACGCCGTGAATAGGTCATGTCGGCCTTTAATTAGACATGTTTCCGACTTTTCATCTAACTCTGGTGGAATATTTGGTAGGCCTCTGGCCTTGCCACCAGAGGGTAAATATAAAGATAATATATTATTATATATATATATATATATATATATATATATATATATATATATATATTATATATATATATATATATATATATATATATATATATATATATATATATATATATATATATATATATATAATATATATATATATATATATATATATATATATATATATATAATATATATATATATATATATATATATATATATATATATATATATATATATATATATATATATATATATATATATATATATATATATATATATATATATATATATATATA
>SEYY01001846.1:5000-32500 GCA_009176605.1 Armadillidium nasatum | reverse complement strand
TCCCTCAAGTGCTGACAAATTTTATGCAGTTTTTGATTTTTAATTCACAAATACTCTCTGCTGCATATTGGATCTGTGGTTAAAGCTGTTTCATCAAGGTTAAACATCTTTTTATGATCATTAAGGAGCTCATTATCTTTTAATGTTCTCTTGTATTTAAAAAAAAATAATTGTACTTCAGGTTAATACGCTTTAGCTCTAGCCTTCAAGAGTTCTGCCTTCCTTCGTGTAATCATAGCATGATGCCTCTTTTCAAACTGAAACACCCAGTCATCTCCTGGTTGGTTGTCCTTAAATAGGTTACTACATTCACATGAAGAAAGTTTAAGACAATATTGGCCTATCCTATATGGTGTCTATATGCCATATTTTGGTCCTACATAGGATTTCTGTAAAACAATTTTTCCTTATTTTTATTTTGGAAAACTTACCTAAATTGTCCCATGTCAATTTAACTTTTATTATAAATTAATTTATTTAGCATCAAAATTTTTTTGAGTTTTTTTGGGGAAAAAAAGGACCTTTCAAAATGAAAAAAAAACAATAACTTTCATAGAGAGCTTAATGTTCTCTATCTACCTACTAATCAGATTTTAAAAAAAATAGTAAAAAGAAGCAGTTTTTTGAAAAATATAAAACTTACCCAAATCACCCATATATATATATATATATATATATATATATATATATATATATATATATATATATATATATATATATATATATATATATATATATATATATATATATATATATATATATATATATATATATATTTCACATTCAATTAATTATTCAATGAATAATTTTTATGAATAATATTAATACAAGCAATAATTTTAAAAAATTCATAATGTCCCTATCATACCATAGCTCATTAAATTAAGTGGCCATCATTCTATTTGTGTATGATTTGATAAAATTATTCATTTACTTGAATTATAGTAATTAACACTTTGTATAATAGTAAAAATTAGTTGATCAAATTTAGCTTTTTGAAATTTTGATAATTCTATGATTGACATTTTTCATTCCATTTTCAGAACATCAAAACAAATATATTCCATCAGGTCTGACCAGATGCATGGTTATGCTAATTGTTATTCTTTGATAGATTTGATTATTTCAATGGCTGCCTTTTTTAATTTTAAAGATTATGGATATTTCCTTTTAATGGAATAAATTAATAAAAAATTTAATTCTTTAAAGCCACATAATGCTTAATTTCAAGGAAATTTATGAAAACAATAATTTCTTAAAAAATGAAATTCAATTAAAGTTTCTAAAATAATATAATTCTTCTGAAAAATAAAAATAGCGCTTTCAATGAATATGCCACCTACCGGAGGTACCTTTGTTTTCCAATTCAAAACAGTGAGATGTCATTCTGCATAATATATAATGCTATATATTATACAATGCTATATAGCATAATATATTGATGTGTATACTCAACTAGCTGAAACACTACAAAACAAAAACAAAAAAAATAAATATAGTATTATGCAGTTTTTGATTTTTAATTCACAAATACTCTCTGCTGCATATTGGATCTGTGGTTAAAGCTGTTTCATCAAGGTTAAACATCTTTTTATGATCATTAAGGAGCTCATTATCTTTTAATGTTCTCTTGTATTTAAAAAAAAATAATTGTACTTCAGGTTAATACGCTTTAGCTCTAGCCTTCAAGAGTTCTGGCTTCCTTCGTGTAATCATAGCATGATGCCTCTTTTCAAACTGAAACACCCAGTCATCTCCTGGTTGGTTGTCCTTAAATAGGTTACTACATTCACATGAAGAAAGTTTAAGACAATATTGGCCTATCCTATATGGTGTCTATATGCCATATTTTGGTCCTACATAGGATTTCTGTAAAACAATTTTTCCTTATTTTTATTTTGGAAAACTTACCTAAATTATCCCATGTCAATTTAACTTTTATTATAAATTAATTTATTTAGCATCAAAATTTTTCGAGTTTTTTTGGGGAAAAAAAGGACCTTTCAAAATGAAAAAAAAAAAACAACTAACTTTCATAGAGAGCTTAATGTTCTCTATCTACCTACTAATCAGATTTTAAAAAAATAGTAAAAAGAAGCAGTTATTTAGAAAAATATAAAACTTACCCAAATCACCCCATATAATACCCTATATATATATATATATATATATATATATATTATATATATATATATATATATATATATATATATAATATATATAATATATATATATATATATATATTTCACATTCAATTAATTATTCAATGAATAATTTTATGAATAATATTAATACAAGCAATAATTTTAAAAAATTCATAATGTCCCTATCATACCATAGCTCATTAAATTAAGTGGCCATCATTCTATTTGTGTATGATTTGATAAAATTATTCATTTACTTGAATTATAGTAATTAACACTTTGTATAATAGTAAAAATTAGTTGATCAAATTTAGCTTTTTGAAATTTTGATAATTCTATGATTGACATTTTTCATTCCATTTTCAGAACATCAAAACAAATATATTCCATCAGGTCTGACCAGATGCATGGTTATGCTAATTGTTATTCTTTGATAGATTTGATTATTTCAATGGCTGCCTTTTTTAATTTTAAAGATTATGGATATTTCCTTTTAATGGAATAAATTTAAAAAATTTAATTCTTTAAAGCCACAAAATGCTTAATTTCAAGGAAATTTATGAAAACAATAATTTCTTAAAAAGTGAAATTCAATTAAAGTTTCTAAAATAATATAATTCTTCTGAAAAATAAAAATAGCGCTTTCAATGAATATGCCACCTACCGGAGGTACCTTTGTTTTCCAATTCAAAACAGTGAGATGTCATTCTGCATAATATATAATGCTATATATTATACAATGCTATATAGCATAATATATTGATGTGTATACTCAACTAGCTGAAACACTACAAAACAAAAACAAAAAAATAAATATAGAAACATATATAGGCTACATTAATATATCAGTCTATTGGTATATCAAAAGTTAAGACAAATTCTTAACTTTTACCTATATATATATATATATATATATATATATATATATATATATATATATATATATATATATATATATATATATATATATATATATATATATATATATATATCAACAGGGGGTTAGAATTTTGCCATGGTTGCCTAAAATTTCTAAAGTGGTCAAAAGAACTGAAATTTTAGGTTAAGAAAATTAGATATATTTTTAAGTGAGATTAATTTAAGAATAATGAAGGAGCAGAATAGCAAACATTCGATGACATTTATGATATGCATTTTGTTTAAAAAAAAAAAAAAAGAAAAAAAGAATTTTTTTTTTTTTTTTTTTTTTTTTTTTTTTTTTTTTTTTTAAAAAACTGTCAAAATTTAGAAAAAATATTTTCCTGATTCATAATAGTGATTCAACAGGTTTACTTAGGTATGATCGTAAGTTTGAAAAAATGTGGTAAAGGATAAGAAGTTGTCTGACCTTCAATATATGGAAACATCAATATATCAATCCAAATTTTTTGACAATTGTATTATTATTTAGCTTTCTTTTTATTTATGCTTATTATTATTATTATTAGTTTTCTAGCGTACTTAGTTTGACTTATCATAACCTGAACTACTGAAGTTGCCATATGATACAGGCCTAACTGATAGATGGAAATTTCAAAATATTAATGTAAAAATATTGATATATAAGATAACACAATGTCTTAACATAAGCCAAAAAATGTAAGAAATGAAATTATCACTACCCTCTGTTCCTGAATATTTCACTCCCCCCAAATCCTAAAACTTATGATGTAAGTATTCACAAAGATTGTGATAGTGAATAGTGATTTAAGTAAATGAATTGTTTATTTCCTCTTTTATGTTGCATTCATTATACATTAGAACATCAGAAAATTAAAGACAGTTAAAAGCCACACTGTTTTATTGAGACTGTCCCAGTCAAAACAAATAATAACAATTCTAACACTGACACTAATTCATAAAGACTAGGTCTATCCTATCCCTAGTTATCAGTTCAAAAAAGTAAGATAAAGATAAAACTAAGACCCTATATATATTTAATACTAAGTATTACAACATTAATTATACATGCAATGATCCAACACCCACTACAAAACTGCCAGTTAAGCTTAGTGAAAAACTGGTCTAAAATTCATAGGCTTAGTCAAAAGCTAGTCTAAAAATTCACATATACCCATACCTAAACCATCCATATATCTAGTTCTCTCTGAAATGCTGCAAGAATCATCAACAATCTCCTGTGGCAAGCCATTTCAAAAACCCTATTATTGAGAGTAGTTTCTTAGATTGAGATGGAATAACATCTTTTTAACGTTTTTTATCATGTTCTCTGGTTTCTCTTCCATGATCCTCTATAAAGAATTTATCAATCTCTATATTACTGTCACATGTAAATATTTTGTAATCTTGTATCATATCTGAGAAATCTTCATCCACCCATTATGTAATAAAAGAATAATGGAATCAAAATCTTAATTTTCTTATATTTTGTTCAATTTAATCCACCATTAGAAAGTATAATATGCAATTAACCCCAGGAGGTAAACCCATTTTCCCTGATTATTAACTGGGACTTGGGTAGGAACCAGGGCCAGTGCAAAGAGTGGGGCCAGTGAAAACGGCCAAGGCCACAATTGGCGCATATATATATATATATATATATATATATATATATATATATATATATATATATATATATATATATATATATATATATATATATATATATATATATATATATATATATATATATATATATATATATATATATATATATATATATATATATATATATATAAAGCATTTGTCCTAATTATAGTTCAATTCAATCTATAAAATCTTCAATTAATTTTTCAGAAAAGCAAGAATTTAGAGCTGCATCATACCAAGGATTATAATTTTGTTGCTACCATACAATTTAATGTGTGTTGAAAAAAAAATTCATTTATGTAAATTTTAAAATTTAATAATTAACACAATGTTAACACTCCATAAATAATTTAATTAAATCAAAGTTAATTTTTTGAAATAATATTTACTTGTATTTCTTTCCATGTTGCAAAGATCAAAACAATAAGTTATCTGTTTTCTGATTGGTTAATGATTGATATGCCAAATGTTGCTTTATGAACGATTCTTTATTTTTCATTGGCTGTTTTTAAAAGTTTAAATATTTTGATATTATCCACGGATATTATCCACGGTAATCCTACCGATGATGTAAATTAATAAAATAAAAACAAAAATTTCTTTAAACAACGTAATACTTAATTATAAGACAATTATTCTACACATATTATTTTTCTAAAATAAAATATAATTTAAAATTTGTAAAATAAGAAAGATTATGAAAAATAAAAATAGCGCTCTCAATGAATAAGCGATAGTAAATTTATAACATTGATCAAGCATACCGGTTTACCGTGGTCAATATTATTCTTCTTATCAACAAACGGGGCTTAGTGCAGCCAGTCTAGAAGAGGAGGAGAGTAGTAAATTAAATACCCAGAGGACTGGTTGCCATGACGATGTAGTAAATGAAAATATGAAAGCCACAATATATATATATATATATATATATATATATATATATATATATATATATATATATATATATATATATATATATATATATATATATATATATATATATATATATATATATATTACACTTTCTACCATTCCCACTCTCGTGGGATGATGTCCGCCACAGGTCTATCATGCACACAGGCACACACGTAAACATATCCGTTCAAGTAGGACGCTGGGTGAGAAAAGTCTTTTCACAACAACTTAAAAGTTAAAACCTTAAAAGATCCCTCATATCGATCCTGTAGCGTGACACGATAGTCATCGAGAATGACAAAAACATGAGTGCAGGTTGAAAGCTCTTTCGGAATGAAAGAGTGTTGTTTTGTGTAAGTGTTGGTGAAAGTTTCCATGAAGAAGAACACTGGCGGAAGCTAGAAAGATATGCGAAAGTGTCTGAAGAAGAAGGAGAACGTGAAGTGTCAAAGAAGTTACCAGGAAGACAAAGGGATAAGCTATAGACGAGTTCAGATGATATTGAATTGAGATCCTTTTTCATAGCTTAGCGGATGTCTAGGAGGAAGAAAGGCAGAGTTTCTGTGCCCTTTTCTCGACAAAGATGGTCAGCAAGCAAAGCTTCAGCTGACGGTGGAAGCGTTTAACCATCCCATTTGCTGTAGAGTGGTATGCGAAGGTTTGAATCTGGGTAGTGCCCAAGAGAGACATAAAATCGCGCCATTGGAAAAATTCAATTTTAAATTACTAACTTCACAGTAAAAGTTAAACCAATCAACAGCTCATTTTGTTACTACAATAAATGCTAGCACCTGCGTTACTACTTAATTTTTTAACAAAAATATATTATACATGATGCATGTACGAAACTCAAATGCATATTTGCAATGCAGTAGCTTTTAGGATAGAAGCTAACCATAAAATATATAAAAAGGTTCCTTGTAATATAGAAAATCATATGTTATTTTCGGAATTTAAATTTTCATTTTAATATGCAAATCTCTCTGCATCGAGCTTAAAGATTGCTAAATCCGGAATTAATGAATTTGAATCATGGGCCCTTTTGATTAAAATTTGTTCAAAGTTGTTGAAGAAAATATTGTTTATTCATTATTTTTTTAGAGCATTTTTTTTTATTTAGCTACTATGTATCATGTAAAGAATAATCTGGCAACTTGGCCATCCTCTTTTTGTAGTTACAAATCAATAGTATGTAACATATAGCCTGTGATATTTTTTTCCTTTTCTCTAAGTAAACATGTTTTATTACAAAAGTGTTTTATTTACTTCAAATGGGTTGTTAATTAAACTACACTTAAAAGATTTACTTTAACAAAAGTTTTTATAAAATCATTGGACCCTTCGTAGCGAAGAACAAATATATTAAATTTTAGTCTTTTTAAAAAATTTGAGTTTTACATGTTTAAATTAAATATATTTACTTCTGAGGTCTTAAAATTTAACAAAACAAAATGACTAACTAAAAAAATTTACTCTAACTCTAGTTGATTCTAATATTTTTAAATTCGGTTGACATAGGTTGACAAGTCTGTTGACTCATTCCTCTTATTAAGGATTATGACATTTTAAGGTGAGGTGAAGACAGTGGACACACGGTGAGTTGGTGACACATTCATGGTACCGTGACACACCCATAAAATGTCCAATTAGCGGTTTAGTGCACGAAAAGTTCATTGAAGTGAGTTTTGGCAAACTAGGTTAACTCTTATATTATTGTGGAAACTAAAACAGTTTATAAGTATTCACTAGATAAAGTAGTACCAAGCCATTTTATATATATATATATATATATATATATATATATATATATATATATATATATATATATATATATATATATATATATATATATATATATATATATATATATATATATATATATATATATATATATATATATAGAACTTTTAAGTCACTTCATTAAAACTGAAATGTCATTTTGCTGAATAGTGAAATCAATGGTAATTCTTTAGAGACACAGGACTTAATTTTTTTTCTTCTCAGACTAACTTCGAAAACAAATTGATGAAACGACATGATTTTGTAAAAAAAAAAAATTAAAACTAATAAAAATAATTAGTTTTTTGGTAATATTTTAGTGAAGGAGGCCCAAATTTTTTTTCTACTCATCATAACTACGAAAACAAAATGATTCTAATTTTTTTTTATGGTTAATCAACAAAAGACAAATGATTATGTAAGAAAATTTTTTTTTTTTTAAAGTAATGAGAATTATGTAATTTCAATGTGACATCAAAAGATCATTCAAAGCGGCAGAAACGCTCATAATGATGTAGTCCTTTAAAGGTTATCAGAGCTTTCATGTTAATGAATTGCCAGTATATTTTTTATTTTACTTCCTCAAAAAAAAATTTTTTTTTTTGGCAATGTATTAATATATATATTATATATATATATATATATATATATATATATATATATATATATATATATATATATATATATATATTAATATATATATATATATATATAGGTAAAGGTGGAGATTGTTTCTGAGTTTCGATTAAAAAATATCGAAAATCGAAAATATCGGTGAAGCCTATCGTAAAGAAGAGAGTTGCCAGAGGTACTATTACTAGACATAGACACAATTATTATTACTTACTTTTCTACCAGAACCTAATTTGACTTATCATAACCTGAACTACCGAAATTGCCATAAAAAAGAGGCCTAACCTATACAAGAATTTGCCGTAAAAGAGACCTAACGTACACAAGAACGTTTGCACGACATAGTAGCCTAGATCTAATTATAGGCAGGAAAATATCAATTAAAATAAAATATCGATATAAAAAATATCGAAACTCAGAAACAATCTCCACCTAAGCCATATATATATATATATATATATATATATATATATATATATATATATATATATATATATATATATATATAATATATATATATATATATAGGGAGAGAGGAATATAAATAAAAATTTTATAAAAACTACTCACAGGTTGGGGGGTATAGGGGCAGAGCCCCCTGTAGTCAAATGATTGTGTGCCATGCATTTACAATTTCATTTCTATATTGCAATAATGCATAATACAAGTTGCAAATGCATAGTACACGTACATTTGTCTATAGGGGCTCTGCCCCCTGTACCCCAACCTTGTGAATGGTAGGGATAAAATTTTCACTTCGTTGATTAACAAAAAAAAAAAAAAAAACAATAATCCCTGATTTCTCTATAAGCAATATCATTCTCATTTTTCCATTTGATTTTATTAGGTTTTATCATTAACCTTTCTACATTTTAGCATACTCCAAAAATATTGAGGTTTCTGTTTCAAGGTATACCTATATTGTAGGTGAGTTGCCTTTTTAACTTTGGTATTTTTGATACAATTAATATTAAAAATGGTGATAAATAAATAAAAATATATAGTGTGCCAAATAGAAAATTTGAATCTATAATGCATTAATGCAATTAGAGCAAACTAAAATTTGGGAGGAAAAAATAATTAAATTATTTAGTCCCCCTTTAAACATTGCTATGCTCAATCTTATATATTCTGTAGTGATAAAGTCTGGAACACACTTCCCTTATCTATTTTCCCCACTTCCTTTGACTTCCCTACTTTTGCATACTATGAATCAAAACATATAATTTGTCCTTATGGAAAATTTCCCAATTCATATAGAAATTGGTAGTCCTCAGCCTTTGCTGAGAGGAGATGTATAAAAAAATAAAACTTTATACTGTATATTGTTTGTGTGCAGTATCTTTAATAAGGATATTATTATTATTACTATATTATTATTTTTATAGTAAGTTATTTTCTTAGTTAATAGTATTAGTGATATTTTTTTTTTATTATTATTATTATTATTATTATTATTATTATTATATTATTATTATTATTATTATTATTATTATTCCATTGATTTTAAAGGTTAAAATATAATTTTGCATATAAAAAAACTAGATTGTATTGAAGTTGGATAATTTTGTATTGTTTGTCTAATTTACAAAATAATGATTATACTTTTCAAATTATGAAAACATTATATTTTTTGGTTTACACTTTTTAAAAAATTTTCTTCTAATCTTTTTGTACATATTATCAAATATTAAGTTATTCATATGTATTTTTATTTTATTTTCAAACGTATTATATAAAGGTTAAATTATTCATTTACAATTTATATACTCTTTCAGGTGTAAATATGTATTAGCAACGAGTTATTTGAAATCACAATAATTTTAAATATGGAAATAAGTAGCAAGGGAAATGAGACATTTCATAACCATAGAAGGAAAACAGATGATACCCAAAACGAAGATTTATTGAAAGATTTAGAATCTTGGATGACAAATTTGCCATTATCTCTAAGAAGCATTCCACTACATAATCTTTATATTCCAGGTATTAATTTTAAACATTTTTAGAGGTTCATTTTTGTTTTAGTTTTATATATTTTGTACCTTGCTTAGAAAATCCTTTCTTTGAATGGATTTTGCATATGTTTATACTATTTTCTTATATCTTTTTAAGATTATATTAAATTTAATTTAATTAAATTTAATTTTTCAGTATATATATATATATATATATATATATATATATATATATATATATATATATATATATATATATATATATATATATATATATATATAAAATTAATTTTTATAGATTGTAAAAATTATTATGAATAGTTATTATTATTATTATATCATCATTGCCACCACCACCACTACTACTACTACTACTACTACTACTACTACTACTACTACTACTACTACTACTACTACTTCTACTACTACTACTGTCTTATAACTGCAAGATGGTGTCAGTTGCATATTTGGAAGGCTCCAATAGTTGTAATCATTCATACTGTTCAGATAATTACAGCCTTTAAAGACATGTTCCATGCACGTTCTCCTCCAAGTAACTCTATCATGTGTCAATCTATTTCTTTCATTCATACTAATACCCTTTGCAATTAATAGCTTCTTTATTTCATTGAACTATCTCCATTTGGGTTTGCCCCTTCCCCTATTTCCTATCACTTGGGATGTAAACCCTACTTAGCCATTCTTTCATCTTTCATTCTCAGCATGTGTCCATACCATCTCTACCCCTTTATTTGTCCTTTCTACCAGTATACCACCTATACTGATATGTTATCCATTCTTTATTCAAAGCATATATCTCTTATTCTTAAATTATTATTATTATTATTATTATTATTATTATTATTATGTTTAATGTCCCTTTTCTTCACCCAACAAATATTTTGTTAGCATTTCATTTTACAAATCCAAAATACTTTCTATCTTTTAATTTAATCCTCGTTTCACATTTGCACAGAATAGGTTGAAGAAATATACATCCCAACAAATTCCTTATTACTTTTGTAGATATATTTTCTTTTTCCATATTACCCAAAAACTATGTAATGCTTCTTTTCTCCTCTGCAACCCTTTGATCAATCTCTTCTCTCATCCCTCGAAAAGCCCAATATTCATTCCTAAATACTTTAATACTGTAGTTTCAACTAGGCCTTCATTCACCTTCTGTCTTTATTTCTTCCAATCCAGATTGATCTTCATTGTCAGTGAGTTTTGCATTACTTTTCATAACTTCCTCCTTGCTGGATTAATTTTAAGTCCTTTCCCGTAGCATACTCGTTCAAATTTAAGCATCAACTCATGTAATTTTTCTTTTGAATAGTCACTGCTTAACAATATAATCTATTTGTTACATCATAATTTTTTTTATATTGGTACTTGATAGATATATCAAGTGCCAATGCATATTAATTTCAGCAATTCAATTGTATTATTACTCAGTATCAGTCAAGCTGAAAAGTTTGCTATCAGTATTGCTCTATCTCTAATAAATAGTTGATATATATATATATATATATATATATATATATATATATATATATATATATATATATATATATATATATATATATATATATATATATATATATATATATATATATATATATATATGAACCGACCGGGGCCCCGGCCCCGGTTAAAAATCAAGGAAAACCGGGGTTTGCCGGCGGGGGTTAAAATGGCAAATTATACTTAAAGTGACAGTTCAATTTCAAAATTTTTTTTTTTTTTTAATTTTCAGCCGATTCTTCTGTAATTTTCAGAGTAAATTGTTTTTATTTTCCCGGTGAAAAAAGTCCATTTATAGCGTTTTTCTGAGTCTATAATTTAAATTTTTTTTCTTCAATTTGACACTTTTTCAAATGAATGGCGCGGCCAAACCACTTTTTGGAATAACCTGAAATTTGGACTATATATTCAAAATTCAATGGGCTACAAAAACTTCTAACAGACTTTTGTTCCCAGAGTTATAGAAAATGTTATGAGCCCAAAACTGACGAACTATCAAAAAAAAAATTTTTTTTTAAATCCTTATTTTCGGACTAAAAAATAAATATATATATAATAAAAAAGAATACAACTATAACATTTCTTATTTTTGGTGGGTGTATAGAGGAGGGATAGGGCTACAAATTCCTCCCGATACTTTATTCGATGCGATTCGTTGGTTTCGAGATATAGCCTTCAAAAAGGTCTATTTTTTACCAAATTTCAAATTTAAATGAGTTTTCCATTTCACTTAACATTTTTGATTGTCAGTTACCTAAAATATTAGAATGACACAGATAATATGATGCAGGAATCTGATTCTTTTCCATATTATGATGTTAAATTTTATAATAACACTATCCCACACCTCACATTATATTTTTCAAACTTATTTTAATAAATTTCAATGAAATATTATGTTTAAATGAGTTTTCCATTTCACTTAACATTTTTGATTGTCAGTTACCTAAAATATTAGAACGACACAGATAATATGATGCAGAAATCTGATTCTTTTCCATATTATGATGTTAAATTATATAATAACACTATCCCACTCCTCACATTATATTTTTCAAACTTATTTTAATGAATTTCAATGGAATATTACGTTTAAATGAGTTTTCCATTTCACTTAACATTTTTGATTGTCAGTTACCTAAAATATTAGAACGACACAGATAATATGATGCAGGAATCTGATTCTTTTCCATATTATGATATTAAATTATATAATAACACTATCCCACGCCTCACATTATATTTTTCAAACTTATTTTAATGAATTTCAATGGAATATTACGTTTAAATGAGTTTTCTATTTCACTTAACATTTTTGATTGTCAGTTACCTAAAATATTAGAACGATTCAGGTAATATGATGCAGGAATCTGATTCTTTTCCATATTATAATGTTAAATTATATAATAACACTATCCCACGACTCACATTATATTTTTCAAACTTATTTTAATGAATTTCAATGGAATATTACGTTTAAATGAGTTTTCCATTTCACTTAACATTTTTGATTGTCAGTTACCTAAAATATTAGAACGACACAGATAATATGATGCAGGAATCTGATTCTTTTCCATATTATGATGTTAAATTATATAATAACACTATCCCACGCCTCACATTATATTTTTCAAACTTATTTTAATGAATTTCAATGGAAAATTAGGTTTTAATGAGTTTTCCATTTCACTTAACATTTTTGATTGTCAGTTACCTAAAATATTAGAATGACACAGATAATATGATGCAGGAATCTGATTTTTTTCCATATTATGATGTTAAATTGTGTAATAACACTATCCCACACCTCACATTATATTTTTCAAACTTATTTTAATGGATTTCAATGGAATATTACTTTTAAATGAGTTTTCCATTTCACTTAACATTTTTGATTGTCAGTTACCTAAAATATTAGAACGACACATAATATGATGCAGGAATCTGATTCTTTTTCATATTATGATGTTAAATTATATAATAACACTATCCCACGCCTCACATTATATTTTTCAAACTTATTTTAATGAATTTCAATGGAATATTACGTTTAAATGAGTTTTTCATTTCACTTAACATTTTTGATTGTCAGTTACCTAAAATATTAGAACAACACAGATAATATGATGCAGGAATCTGATTCTTTTCCATATTATGATGTTAAATTATATAATAACACTATCCCACGCCTCACATTATATTTTTCAAACTTATTTTAATGAATTTCAATGGAATATTACGTTTAAATGAGTTTTCCATTTCGAGGCTATATCTCTCTTCAAACAAATAGGATTTAATAATGCACTAAATAAAAGTTGTTGCCTTGTCCCTCCTCTAAACAATATCCACAAATAAAAAATTAGTATGTAGCATTTTTTTTTTTTTTTAATAATTTTTTTCTCCAGAAGGGGATGATTTTTTCAAATTGTTTTTCAAGTACTTATAATTTTTTTTTTTTTGACGTGATATCAAAAATATGTTCTCACCAATGCAAGAAATTGGGGATAAGATTAATTAGTTAAATTTTCATCTCCTGTGGATCAGTGGTTTGAAAAAGCTATTCATTTTTTTCAACTTTGGGTCCAAATAACTTTCAAACCTCTAAAGACTCAGAAAAATGCTCGAAATCAACTCAGAACTTCGTGAAAAAATGCATATGCTTGAAAATTTCATCTCAATCAATCAAATAATAAAAAAAATAAAAAACTCAAACAAAATACAAGAAAATTAAGATTTTTTCTTGTTTTTCAATATTTTCTTTTTCTTTTCTGTTTCTTTTGACCGCTTCTTTTCTGATAGTAAATGTTCATATTTTTGTTTTGATTTTAGATGCCCCAAAGAGATTTGGTTGAAAAATTTTTATTTGTAGCACCCGCAGTTCCTCTTCTAAATTTCTGTGCAGATGTTACATTTAGCTATTTCGAGCCCCATATTGACTGAAAGTATAAACAAAATAGTAATTTTCAAATAATGTAGCTAAATGATACAAGTTTGATACATAGCAATAAAATAACAATATGTATAAATACAGGTTATATTGATAATTTTATATCTTGCATTTTTCAAACTTTACCTTAGGGTCTTACCTATATAAAAATGTTGAATCACTATTATGAATCAAAAAAAAATTTTTTTTTTTAATTTGTACTTTTTTAAACTTATATTATACAAAATCTGTAATTTTCTGAAATTTTTCGGAAAAGAATGCATATAATCATTAAGTGAATGTTGGCTATTCTACTCCTTCCTTACAATTAAATAAACCAATTAATCTAATTTTTTTAACCTCTTTGCAAATTTTAGGCAACCCCGGCCAGAACCGCGTCCCCAGCCCCGGTCGGTCCCTCTATATATATATATATATATATATATATATATATATATATATATATATATATATATATATATATATATATATATATATATATATATATATATATATATATATATATATATATATATATATATATATATATAACACTCGATCCAACATTATTTCTTTGTTCTGAACTGTGCTGTCTTTAGCTCTTAAAAATTCTTCTGTTTTATGTAATATTTTGTTAATAGTCTTTTCTTGTATATAGGTCATCAATAGGGTCCAAGTCTTTCTAGGACTACTAATTTTCTGTAAAGGGAATCTAGTCCTAAACCCCCACCTCCATTATTACATATATCCCTCATCCCCTGTACTTCTTTCTCACCATCTCATTTATAAATTTTTTATTTATCATGTACAAGTTGTAGTTAGATTTGTACCAATCCTTGGATTCACCATACCATTTTTCTAGATTTTAATTTTAATTAGCTTATCATTGCCACTCTGCATTTCAAATTTATATTAATTTACATGGTAAAGTTTTAACTGTTGTTAATGCTACAAAATTGGAAAAAGATTATAATATTAAAGGTTTCTTCGTATTTATTTTGACAGGATCTCATGATTCATTCAGTTATGATCTTCAAAAGAATGCCGTTGGACCAGATGCACCTTTTTATGTCTCTTGCTTATCACCAATACCATGTTACATTAAAAATGTCTTTTTAAGATGGTTTACGACACAAAATACATCTGTTTATGAACAACTGATGCATGGTATAAGGTATTGATGCTTTTAATACTTTGATGATATAATCAATACTTTTAAAATTTTAAAGGTTTATAGAATTATTGTAGACCTTTAAAAACTCAGTATAAATAGGTAAAATTATTTATTATTTATTGCTAAAGTTTAAATTTAAATTTTATTATTAAATAGTTTAGTCATTATCATTTAAGTCTATGTATGTAGTATATATATATATATATATATATATATATATATATATATATATATATATATATATATATATATATATATATATATATATATATATATATATATATATATATATATATATATATATATATATATATATATATATATATATATAAAATACTCTGAAGTCAAAATTTATAAACCAAAATATTTTGCTCTAAAAAGATAGAAACTTTAAAAATAAAAAAGTGTAAGAAGATATTGAAAGCGCAAAGTCTCAAAAGGATAAAATGAACCCTCAATTTATTTTTACATTTTTATTTTTTAAAGCGAAAATTTTTTGGTTCATAGTTTTTGACTTTAAGGTATTATCAAATTACAAATTAGCACTGCTTAGTTTTAATTTTGGAAGCTATTTGATCATTATTATTATTTATACAGAAATAAAATGCATAAACTGTCTCAAGAAATGTACATTAAAATCACGTAAAAAAAATTAGAATTAAAAGCAAATAAAAAAGTTTACATTAAAGTAATAATAAAAATTAAAACCCGCTAGCTTTCAGAGTCTGACTCACTTGGAAGATTTTAATTTGTATTATTATTTTAACAAAGTTTTAATTCTAATTCTTTATGAGAATATATATATATATATATATATATATATATATATATATATATATATATATATATATATATATATATATATATATATATATATATATATATATATATATATATATATATATATATATATATATATATATATATATATATATATATATATATATATATATAATGTAAATTTTCAGATACTTTGACATTCGTGTTGCAGTAAAAAATAATAAGTTCTATTTTGTTCATGCACTTCTTGGCTCACAATTACCTCCTTTACTAATGGAGGTAAAGTTTTATATTTTAGCAATAGTTTTAAAAATTTACAATAGAAAACAATTTTTTTTTTTTAATGGTGCCTGAGATTTCAGACCTAAATCCATAGATTTTATTATACTTATTCAGAAAGTTCAATCCGTTTATTTTAGTTCTGTTTTGTATCTTTTTTGGAACAGTATTATGAGTTTCTCTTAATTATAAATGCATCTGTATCGTTATATTATAGTTACGATTTTACTGTTTTGCATGTGTATTGTACATGTACTAATGTGTATTCCTGTTAAAAGTGTTGACTTGCCTTGTTTTTGTATTTTGCTTCGCTTGCGGAGAACACACATTGTCTGCCATAGAAAAGTATCTAATTTTCTAAAAAGCTTATTTTCCCAATTTCTAAATAGAACTAGAGGATCAAGATAAGTCATGGGCATCTCATGTTATGTGTAAAATGTTTATATAACATATACGACAATGGATGAATGGTAAAAGGAGGCACGTGGTATAATTGGTATATCATTGGCGTGGAGAGAACAGAAAAACCACAATGAAGACTGTAACTGAATATAAAAGCTAGACGTACCTAAGTAAATGAACGTATCCGGATATAGACTCCTTTAGACATTAAGCTTTGCTGTTTGCTGCATATTCAGACGAGATACCTGGACTTTCATTCATCTATCTTTCAAATAGAGGATGAATCTGCTACTGACAAAAAGTTAGTCTGTGAACAAAATGAGGGGGGGGGGGGCTTTCAAAGGCTCGCCATCCGTTGCAGAAGGTTTTATTCAATATGAATTGAACATCATCGTAAAGGGTATAAGTCTTTCAAAGAAATTTCTGAATTGTTAGGATTGATTGTTTTTATATATTTATATTGCAGATGTGTAAAAGAAAAATGGGAGGGACAAAAAGACTGAGAAGAAACAAAACTAGGGTTAATGAAAGATGGGTCTTTCTTAGAGATTGATTGAGAATAGGTTCTCAATAGTTCTCTTAGTTATATATATATATATATATATATATATATATATATATATATATATATATATATATATATATATATATATATATATATATATATATATTATATATATATATATATATATATATATATATATATATATATATATATATATATATATATATATATATATATATATATATATATATATATATATATATATATATATATATATATATATATATACGTTTATCGTTTTGTTTTTTATTCTTCCAGGCTTGTCCATCCCTTTTTTGTATTATGTAAATAATTGAATTTATAGAGGAATTAGAATGTCATTTTTTTTTAGTTAGACGATTATCTAGGCATAGAGTAAAAGGTAAATATCTTCTGAAACAATATCAATTAACTGCAAAGGTAAGTGTAGGGAATTCGGATTCGTCAACTAACTTTTTAGTATAGTTAGTGTTTGGGAGCAATCTACTTAGATAAGAGGAAAGAGACTATTATTAAATAAAACTTAGAATTAATTATTTCATTAGAATTAATTATTTCATTTCGAGCCAAGAAGAGAGGATCTGCCCTCTATGTAAGTGAGATTAATTCTCATTCCCATTTGAAGTATTTGAGGATTAGGGTATAGATAACTTTCAGTTAGGCTGGGATAAAATAAATTAGTTACTGACAACTAGAATCATGTCATATTCCAACAAGACAAGAGGCAACGATTTACGGCCGTTCTTCTCAAAAGTGAATAATTTTACTTTTCACAACAATATGCATAGATTGTTGATGAAACTGGGCATATCAGAATGCACATCAAGTGAATGGCAGTTATTCATAGATAGCTCCAAAAGGAGCATAAAAATGTGTACTACATAACAGAAATACGTATAGATCAAATCTAATTGAAAGCTTAGTCGGTATGAGTGAAAAGCACAGGATAGTTGCTTTAGTCTTAAAAAGAATCTGAAGATGGTGTATTTTCTTCTGAGCCAGCTGATAAAGCAGTGTCCCGTTAGATATAACGTTTGGTTGACATTTCTGATGAAACTATTTATAAAGTTATGAGCAGAAATGAGACGTGTTTTGGTACATTTGTATAAGATTTCCTGCACTGAAAATGGAAAGACTGAAAGCAAGTATATTCAATGGAATGTAAATCCTGGAACTCATAAGAGATCCTCATTTACAAGATTCAAATTGGACTACTTTGAGGCATTGTGTGGCAATCGTTTTGTATGGTTGTGAAGAATTTTCTTGGGAGCTATTAATCCATTAATTCCTTTAGAACATGCTCTCCTCGTTTTGTAAACTTGGTTGTAATAGGAGCATCAAATTGCAATCCCTCCGGTCATTTGGATTGTCTCATGGAAAACTACTGTGATATAAGTGAGGAACTGGGTGAACGATTTCACCAAAATCCAAGGACTCTGGAGGAACGATACCTTGGGTTATGGAATACTCAAACGATGACAGATTTCTGCTGGAACATCCAACTTAAATGTCCAGGCATCTCATCATTGGAAATACCAGAAACTCGCTTTATGCGAGATTTAAGTGAAAAAAAAATGTTCCTGTTTGAATTTGTCAAATATTTTGTGTACCTAATCAGTACATATATTGCACAATATATACATATTAGAAATATATATATCTTGAGAAGCAGAACTGATGTAAAAAAAATTAATGCTATATTTGGAATCGGTGACCTCAATATACCCGTAAACAGGTTTAACATCTCAGTCACCAAGCATTGTGTTCCCCAGTGAATTATTGATAATAGAAAAAAATAGTCGTCAGTTAGTTTAAATAAAGGTAACTTAATAAATTTTTTTTTTTATATATTTTTCCTCTCAAGATGAGAAAGTTTTTAGATGATCATCCAGGAGAAGTTGTGCTACTCGATTTTCAGCATTTATTTGGATTTGATTCTGCAATTCACTTGTTATTTATGAACATTATCAAACATATCTTTTCCGGTATTATTTGCCCATTTTATGAAGACTTGAACTCTCTTACTTTGTCTTTTTTATTGGAACATAAATATCAGGTTTGTATAAATGTCATTTGTATTTATTTAGTTAAGAACGGTGATTTTTTTAATGTAAACTTTAGATAAAATCTTATTGACTTTTTTTGGTACAAAAATATTTAGATCATACAGAAAAAGTTTACTTTTTTTGTTAGTTTTGAATTGTTTTAGCATAAAAGGGGATTTTTACATCTGTAATGATTTAGATTCATGTGTTAATATTTTTAGCTTACACAAGTCTAAATTTGAATGGAGATCGCATTAAATAGTTCAGCCTTTAATATTTATCATTAGGCATTTAATATGGTATGGTAGAAGGTGATGGGGAGAAGGAGGAATTGAGACAACGAAAATCTTTTATTTGTTTATTTGAAAGGGGGTTGTAAATTGTAAATACCAAGGGAAGAAGTTGTAAATTGTACAATGAATGATAAAAATTTATTAGAGTATCTCTTTTTGCTTGGAACTCGAATAGTTATATTTATTATAAACAGAACTTATAATTTGCTTCTCGACCAGTTCGAAATATAAAACTTAAATGAATAATTGGGAAAAGTCTCTTGAAACATATTTCACACCTTATTTTTAATTTTTGTTTTTATTTAAGTGAACATTTCTAGTGTGAAAACAATGGATTGATTAGTAGTTATTTTACTTACTATCAGTATTTATTATTTTACGAATTGAAGATTCGGACGGTTTGCTAAATATATCATTAAAGACTCATGTTACTGTAAAGTATGAAGTGCATTAATGATTTTTCTTTATGTAACTACTATTTCAGGAATTTTGCTTTTGAGATATTTTAGTAAATAAATAGGAAAAGTAAATAAATATTAATTTCAGATTTTAAGACTATCATATTAAAGTGGAAAATTCGACAGTGTTTTTCAGTTGTACTTGTGTATGTCCTTAGATTTTTATTTTGACTAACTGACTAACCATTAGCGAGAATTTTTGGCCTGGAGTAATGGATGGTAGAAGTTGATGGAGGAAAGGAGGAATTGAGACAATGAAAATCTTTTGTTTCTTTCTTTGAAAGGCCGTTGTAAATTGTAAATACCAAGGGAAGAATTGCAAATTGTACAACCTCTTCCCTTGGCATTTTCTTTCACTACTGAAGTTCCTATTTTATTTTTTCGCTATGTATTAAGTGAGTTTTTTAAACTCAGGGTCAAATGCGAAAGAGTCAGTAAGTAGTTTATATTTTTTTATTGGGGCTAAGTATTAAAGTTATCTAGTATGTTGAAATTGTTATTTTATTGTTTTTCAAGTTTTTGAAATGCTTTTTTTTTTTTTTTTTTTTTTTTTTTTTTATATATAAAAAGGTCATAATTGTTTATCGCCCCACTACGGCTCCATGTTTGCCTGAATTTTGGCCTAGTTCCTCCTTACCAAATCCTTGGCCAAATACAGTCGATATTCCATATATGGTATCCTTTTTGAATGAAAAAATTAATGCCAGGAACAAGAATATATTTTTTGTCTCTCAGTAAGTAAGCACAAACTACCAAATATATTAAAAAGAAATGATTATATTACTATTAAAATATGAAAACGGTGTCTGATTTAATTGAAAATTATGTTAAAATTTTTAATTTAAAATGTTTACGTCAATTTTTTCATATTTATTAACTTAGTTAAACTACCCAAAGAAATGTTACAGATTCTTTTAAATATTTGAAACTAATTTTCGTTACTCCATATTTTTACATCGTATGATAAATTATTTTCTTTTTAGGTGTGTTTTAACTCCAACCCTTGGTTACATAGTCAAGAATGTAACAAGTTCACTAGAAAGAAAACTTTGTCGCCCTTGCAATAATGCAGTTGGTTCTTGGGTTACTACGCTCTCTGATACATTTAGTCCAAACATTATAATGACCGATTTCGTTGATCAAGACAATTGGGAGATTCCAAAAGCAATTGTTCATCGCAATTATAAATTGATGGAAAATGAATGTTAAAATATGATATTGTGAATTTTAGTACTTAAAATTTAGAATAGATGAACAATTGCCTTTAATTAAATTAGGTTATAGATTTATAGCCACCAAACCAGTCCATTAACTAGAGTCTCATTGCCTACCACAGTAGGTTTTGTTTTTATTATTTTTTTGAGATTTGATTGTAAACCCCCACGAGTGTGCGTGTGTGAGGGCACCCCTTTCTTTATCAAAGATTTATCGTTTTAAGTGCAAAATTTGATGTCCGTGGAATATCTTACATTTTCTTTAATAGTTAGAAAATTATAAAACAATTTTCAACTATAAAATCAAAATAATTGATACATATATATAATACTAAAAAGAACAACCTTTCCAAGGGTATTGAGATTAATTTTCTCCTTAGCACCTCTGTCAGTATTTTTAAAACTAGAAGAGTTTATTTTTAAAAGACAATTTTACGTTAATTTTCACATTTCATTTATAATTGCTTGATATATATATATATATATATATATATATATATATATATATATATATATATATATATATATATATATATATATATATATATATATATATATATATATATATATATATATATATATCGTTAAGCAAAATGTTTATGCCTTAAAATGCAAATAAATATTAGACTTGAAATCAAACATATATTTTGGAATCAAATGAAATCAATCTCTATGAAAAAATTTGTTTGTGCCTTTTTTGTTGTTGTAAGATACGATCATACATTTTTAATGTTATTTTTATCTATTGTTTGGTCAGCATAGTTTGTAGATGATATTTTTTAATACTTCATGTTATCGCTCATCAAGAATTTCGTACACGATAATCACGGGATAGAATCGTCATATATTAATAAGGCAGAAGTTTAATGATTTACTTATTTAGTTTTTATGATTGAAAATATTAATTGTTAAATAATTTTTAAAATCTTCTCTTAGACCTTGAGAAAAGATTGTATACATGCTTGTTTTGCATATTAATTTTTCTGGGAATAGGAAATGTGATATTTGTATTATTCACTTGATTTAATATATTGATTTTACGATCAAGATTCTCTTATTTCTTAAGTGTTAGTAAGCAAACTTTGGGGTTGTGTGATGTATGTATAAATGCGCGTCAGAAATCCTGCTCTCTTAGAACCTTGTTTTGTGAGAATAATAGTGTGATTTTTTTCCGAGAGAGGAACGAAAAAGGAACTAAGAATTTGAATAGTAGAGAAAGCTGAAACTTCAATGTTTTCGATTAAAATATTGCAGATGTGGAAAAAATCTCTTTGCATAGATAAATGAAGGGAATTGCTTTTTTTTTTTTAAAGTTTTGAAAGCAGTCTGGTTTTTTCTTCTTCGTAGATTGACGAGGAAGTTCAAGGAGTTAGTTACCCCAAGGCTACAATCATATCTTCCATAGAAATTATAATTTTAGGTATAAGTGAGTTGAACAATAAATTTTTTATATTAATATAAAGCTCTGAAGTCATGCATTCCAATGAGACTTTAAAATAATAAACAGTTATATATAAAATATTTAATCCAAACATGATTAACTTGTTCTCAAATCTTCCAAGTATTTATTTTTTTAATTGTTTTTATTGCTTCATTTTTTAATATTGTTTAAAATATAAAAATATATATTTCCAAACATTTTATTTTTCATATCCTCCTGTAACTTCTCTATCCTGCATTGCCCGAGTTAATTTTTATTAGTTGGAAATTGTACAATTAAATTCTTCATTGTAGAAGTTTCATATTTGTGTGATATTTAAATTTGATCTACACATTCTCACCATGTTTAATATTTGTAGGTTGTCATTTTGTATAAGAAATTTTATAAATTGGTACAAAAATTGTCAACTAATAGGTTAGACGTTAAAGATGGTTTAAAAAAAGTGAAAAAGGTATTTATAATAGGACTTCGTACAGGTTTTTACATCTCATTTGTGTGTAGATCCTCTTTATCCTTCCTCTTGTGCTGTGTGTTCTCTATGAAATCCTTAGTTCAGCTCCAATATATAATATACTAATTTTTAATCAATTTTTACAGTTTATAAGGATTCTGTTAAATGGTCATTACTTGAAATAGGATATTATTACTGTTAAAGTAATGACAATAATTTACTATAACATATGAAACAGTAAATTATTAACATATGGTGTCTTACTAGTGTTACATTTAAGCATCATTCCAATTAACAGACTACTCATGGTACAGTAAAATGTTTCGTTTTGAATGTTCACTTGACACATTCATATCAAGCAAGTTACCAACTTATATTCAGAGAGCTTCTCTAGAGTATACTCATAGTATCTTATCTACATTATTTTTATATCAAAGAAATTAACGGTGTCAGGTATTATATAGAAAAAAGTCAGAGTATTCCCCCCCTTTGCCATTTTATTTTAAAATAGTAAAAATTTAGAGATTTGAATGAAAATTTTTTTTTTTTTTTGAGATCTATAGGTTTCTTTTGGTATTTAGAGCTAAAAGATTTAGTGAGATTATAAGCTAAACTTTGCTTAAGCAATGTCTAATATAATATATGGCTTCAGGTTGATATTTGTTTTATATTCATATTTTACATAGTTTCCTTTAAATTTTGCATAAATCTAAAGCAAACATTAATTTTCTATATAGAAATAGTCTGTGAGAGTTTTAGAAGACTTTAAAAACTATTATATAACTGTCTGCGAGTGATGGTTTTGACCTTTGATCTCGTTGCCATTTTTCTGAGTTGGGGTCGGGGAAGTCCTTTGGGATTGACATCATGACTAGATCATGAGCAGGTCCAATGCGATTTCCTTTTGAACCGCCATGGCCAAGTGGTTAACGCAAAACTTACCATCTTAAAGGTTGCTGGTTCGAGTCCAATAGCAGACATTAATTTCATATATATATATATATATATATATATATATATATATATATATATTATATATATATATATATATAATATATATATATATATATATATAATATATATATATATATATATATATATTATATATATATATATATATATATATTATATATATATATATATATATATATATATATATATATATATATATATATATATATATATATATATATATATATATATATATATATATATATATATATATATATATATATATATATATATATATATATATATATATATATATATATATTTAATAGGAAACTTTCAATTGGTTAAGCATAGGAGTGGGATTGAGATAGGAGTGTGTAATGTCGCCATGGTTATTTAATCTCCTGATGGATGGTGTAGTTAGAGAAATGGAGAGAGAAGGGAAGGGTATTAGATTGAGTAATATGGAGGGTGAATGGGATTTGAATGTTTTACTTTTTGCAGATGATGCAGTGTTGATGGCAGAATCTAGAGAAAAGTTGAGAATACTGGTGAGAGAGTTTGAGAGGAAATGTGCGAACATGAGATTAAAAGTAAATCCAGCGAAAAGATGTTATGAGGATGTGGAGTGAGGAATGGGGGAGTGTAGAAGTGGGGGAGGGAAACGAGGAGATGGATGAATTCAAATATCTAGGAATGTTGGTGGAAGGTAAGGGAGGGAAGGTGAAAGAAATAGAATAGAGTGGTAGAGGGAATGAAAGTGTTGGGGGCCTAAGAGAAGTATGGAAGAAAGGAAAAATTTCGAAAGAAATAAAGATAAGAATGTTTGAATGTTATGTGTTTGCTTTCTGTAATGTATGGGTATGAAACATGAATGATAAATGCTCGGGCGGGATTGATTAGATGAAAGGTTTGGAGGATTGAGAAGGATTATAGATTAGAAATGAAAGAATAAGGGAGATGCGTGGATTTAAGAGGGGTGTAGTGGATAGAGCGGAGGAGGGTGTGCTAAAATGGTTTGGATATATGTGTAGAATGAATGAGGACAGAATGGTGGGCAAGGCACTTAGATCCGAAGTGGATGGGGGTAGGGGGAGGGGAAGCCAAATTGGAGATGGTTGGATGGAGTGAGATAAATTTTAGGTGGAAGGAATTTGAGTTTAGAAGAGCTAGGTAGAAGACTTGCGGAGGACAGAGTGAGATTGAGGGCGGTGGTATTATTATATATATACATATATATATATATATATATATATATATATATATATATATATATATATATTATATATATATATATATATATATATATATATATATATATATATATATATTATATATATATATATATATAATCCTTACTTACTTTAAGGATTACTGTCGTCGATCTTCAGACTCCTGAAACTCATTCAACTTATACTTCAGCCTGGAATCCTGCAAAATCTATTCTCCTTAGCACCAGAAACTCGTTTCTCCGTCGTAAATGCGATAATCATTCTAGTTTCTTTTCCTCGACCCACTTACTGGCAGTTTGCAAAAAATCAACTCTTAACTTTGCTTCTTCCTCTTTCCATACTCTGAAATCATCTGACGGCCCAACTTCCGTTTTACATTCTACTTAAGTTGAACTCTTCGCTCAAACTTTTTCCTCTAATTCAACTTTAGACGATTCCGGAGCTATTCTTACGACTTTAATCCCCTCCAACTCATTAATTCCTAAAATTGTTATTTCTGCTAAATACGACATTTCTGCTCTCTCTAATGTCTAATGTTTACGGTAATGATGGTACCCTTCTTTGGTTCTCAAAATTTGTATTTCTGAGCTTGCACCCTGCTTTATTAAACTATTTCGTCTCTGTCTTTCTACTTCAACTTTTCCTTGCTGGAAACGTGCTCTCATTTAGCCAGTCCCAAAGAAGGGGAACCCTCTCAACCCGTTAACTACCGTCACATTTCTTTAACCTCCGTTCTTTCCATAGTTTTCGAATATATCCTTAACAAGAAGATTTGGAAACATTTCAATTGTTCTAATCTTATATCTGATCGACAGTATGTCTTTCATAAAAAAGCGCTCTACAGGTAATTTTCTTTCCCTCCTCTCTGACTCTTGATCCTCCGCTCTTCGGTATTTCGGTGAATATTTTGCTGTAGCGCTGGACGTATTGATAGCTTTCGATAGAGTCTGAAAAAGTTTTGATCCCCAAACTTCCCTCTTTCGGAATCTATCTATCTCTCTCTGAGCTATCTCTGATTTCTTTACCGGTCGTTCTGTAGCAGCTGTTTTAGAGGGTCACCGTTCATCCTTTAAATCTATTAATAGTGGTGTTCCTCAGGGCTCTGTCCTATTACCGACATTTTTTCTACTTTTTATTAACGACCTTGTCTCTGTTACTTCATCACTTATTCACTCCTATGCCGATGATTCCACCCTTCATTACTCCTTTCAGTTTGAAAAACGCCCTCCCAACAGCAGTTAATTGGCTCAAAGAGGATAGCCTTTTAGAAACTTTTAAGGGTCGATGCGACCTCCTTGTTGTTGATGGTGTGTAGAAATTGCCTAAGGACACCACCAAATATGAACTCCAAAATGAGGGTCGAAGAAAAGCGAAGGTTAAATGTTCGTTTATTTAACCACGTAAATAAGTAGAATCACAAAAGAAGTTCACAAATACGTCAAACGAAAACCTTGTCTAGCCTTAATCGGGTTCTCGTCAGAGGTAAAAAATAAATGAATCCTTCTGTTGCTTGGGGGTTAATCATGAAACCGCAGATCACGGAAAATGTAATCTTCAGAGACGGAGATTAGATTGATGAGCACTCGTGTCGTGGCAATAATTGTTGTTCACAACGAAAGAAAAAAAAATATTTATTATCACTGATAATTAAACACAAGAGCGAGAAGGAATATGTACATGTATCTTCCACCAGTGATGTCGTAAAAAAGAACGCGTGTTTCTCTTTTTCGATCTCGCTTCGCTGACGAAAAGCAAAACGGCGTGCTACGAAATTGGCTCCAAATTCTCGCAAATTTACGAAAT
>SEYY01001846.1:0-2500 GCA_009176605.1 Armadillidium nasatum | reverse complement strand
GGATAAAAAGAGAAATATTATGGAGAGGTGTTAGAAGACACAATGTACAACGTACCAGATAAATTAATAACATTTATTAAAAGCATGTAAGAGAAACCAATAAATATGGCCAGAGGAGCAGGAAGTGAGAATTAGTGAAAACTGGGAGGAAACCGGACAGTGTACTACTGACCCTGTAGCTCCTATTGTTCCTGGACAGTTGTCATAAAAGTATTTCGTAAAGGAGAGTTCAGAACCTATTTTAGTTTACCCAGATAATGCAGAAGTGATAACATCAGGATGTGGGAATCTGAGGTAGGCTGTGAATAGGTGGAATGAGATGTTGAAATCAATGGCGTGTGAGGATAAACAGAGAGAAAACGGAAGTAATAATGATAGCATGGGAGAAGAAGAGGTAATAGTAAACATAAAAGAGACAATGTATAAGCAGGCGAATAAGTTTAAAATTTAGATCTAGCGCTCGTCTAAAAAAGAAGGCTGGATAACGAATTGACAAATTGAGGGAGAGAATAGGAAGTTTCTCAAAGAATGTGAGAATGTTATATCTGCTACTAAAGGAGAGAGGGATACCAACAGAAATTATAGTGTTAATGCATAAAAAGATTCTGAGGCCAATATTGTTGAACTGTTCGGAATGTTGGACAGTGCAGAATAGAAGCTGCAGGATTGAGAGTACTCAGAGTCATTAGGGAAGTATAGTTGAGAGATAGGATGAGTAGTGAGATGGTGAGGGAGGAACTGGGAGTGTAGTCAATTTTGGAGTGCGTGGAGGGAAACCAGTTCAGATGATTTGGACACGTGTAGAGAATGGAAATGGGAGAGAGGCTGAGAAATTCTGGAGACCAGAAGGGAAAAGGCAGGCAGGAAGACGGGTTTAGAGATGGACGGAGACAGTGCCATAAGTCCTACAACGAAGAGCAAGACACTGGAAGGGGTGGAAGAGAACTGAATATTTGAAGAGAGAGATGGTTGAAGATTCTCTAGGCGTTCCATCTGACATATTTCATTGTTATTGTAATATTATTACAAACCGTTATAATAATAATAATAATAATAAAATAATAATAATAATAATAATAATAATAATAAGTGATAAGTGATAAGTGAAACTTGTTATGCATTTTCCGTAGATTTAAAAACATTTTCTCCAATCTTTTGCGACATACAATAAAAAAAATATATATATATATATAATAAATAAATAAATAAAAATAAACTTCTGATTTATGAACTAAAAAATTTTCTTTTCACAAAAAAACTAAAATATATTTTTTTTAGAATTTTTATATTAATGTTTGGAGACTTAAAATTGATTTTTGGAGATTTTTTTTTTTTTAATGGATTATTTTAAAGTAGAATATTTAACTTTATTGATTTTGGTAATTTTTGGATTTTTTTGGACTGGATTATTTTAAAGCGGTTTTAAAGTAATTAGAGCATAAAACTTTGTTGATTTTGATGCTCAAAAGATATTTACTTAGAGGGTCAAGAGTTGGTCAAAGTTTTATGACCTTGAAATGCACAACAGATGAGTTAGATTTTGATGACCATCGAATTACCATTTCCAACGACGTAGTAATGTATAAAAATACTAAATAGCCCAAATTACTAAGTGGTATTGCTTTAAAATTTTTATAATTATATATATATATATATATATATAATATATATATAATATATATATATATATATATATATATATATATATATATATATATATATATAATATATATATATATATATATATATAGGGTATTGTGTGTTTTCCAGAAACCACGTTTTATAATTTTTTTTGTTTTTTTTAAGGTTGGTATTCTTGTACAACAAATTCTGAATATTGTTTCGTAATTGGATAATTCTTAAGTCAGTCCTGAAAGCGAGCCTGTTATTGGCTGAGGCGTTTTCGTCAGTTCATTTTTGTTTATTCATTTGTATATTGTGTTCGTAAATAATTTGTAAATTATATAATTATAGAAATTTGTGTATCTCACGGCAACGTCGATCCATCTATCAATTTGGCCTGTATCTCACGGCAACGCCGATCCATTTATCATTTAGGCCTGAATACCACGGCAACGTCGGTCGTTCAGGTTTCATATATGTAAAAGGACATTAGTTACTACTTTCAGGTGTACCAACTCATTACATCATTCATCGAAAAACAAAATAACAGCGATTTTGGGAAACGCAAAGCATCCTATTATTGGATATAATAAGTGAAATTTATGTAAACTCAGCCTATTCTTCTCTTATACTTTAGATATTTTGTTTGGCGACACCGTTTCCTAAATTTTATACCACTGAGAGCATCGCGAATTGTCAAGGCGAATGGATGTGGTAGATTTGAAATGGATATGACTTGATGATTTCCTTTGCCTGTCGGAACGTCGTATTTACTTAGAGGGTCAAGCTCTGTGGGGAAAAAAATTCTCCCCCCAATAGAACCATGAAAGACCCCATCTATATTTAATTTGCATATATACCTAACCAATTCTTCACC
>SEYY01001845.1:35000-40000 GCA_009176605.1 Armadillidium nasatum | reverse complement strand
AGCAAAAAGATTCACTGAAACGCAGTACATCAGAGGAGAAAGAGTCAGAGAGAAAAGAGAGAAAATCACCAGTAGAGAGTTACCTACGAAATACGACATTCCCTTATTACACCTTTCGAAATATATATATATATATTTTTTTTTGAATTCAACATTTATTAAATTAAAATATAAGTAAAAATTTAAAGTAAAAATTAAAGTAAATATCAAAACAGGAAACAACAAGTCTGGAGTTTACAATATTCACATAAAATTCATGAGAGAGCATGGAACTCTCTTTGCTGCGAGGGTGATGCAGTGGTAGTGGAATGCGAAAGATGAATTATCTTGAGCACCTGTAATTGAAGAGCCTGTAAAGAAGAGTGGGCCAAAGTAAAGTCACGTTACAGACATAAAGGGTCAAGGAAGTTTTAAAGTAGGGAACAGTTTATTAATCTTTTAACCTTAAACAATCCTGTCCAAAAATCGGGCAGAGCCGAAGCCCCTCCCCCCTCCCCCTCCCCAAATAAAAAAACAATACTCCATACAAAGATGGATAAGACCATTATAAAACTAGAGTAACAGTTCGGAAGGAAAAAATTTTCTCAACCTTAATAGAACTTCTAGCTTCTTTAAAGCCGCCCTAGTAACCGTTGTGGCATAAAGTTTCCAAAACAATTTGCTGTTTATGTTCAGACCATGAATGCTTTTAGTTATTCACAGGTAAGAAGGGTGAGCAGTCGAAGAATATATAAAAGTTGGGAAGCATTTTTGAGAGAAAGAAGTGAAGAAGTGAAGAAGTTGAGTTTTCAAAGTGTTGAATTTCCCAAGATTAAGGTGACCCCACCGGGAAATTCCTTCCAGGTTGGCAAGAATAGAATTAGAAATCTGAAGTCGAGAAAAAATTCAAGGTGCAAAAGAGGGAGTAGATTTGAATGAGTGGAAGAATAGAGAGTCGAGTTATTCACATAAGAATGAATAGTTAGAAATGATGCAGAGACTGAATGAAAAGTAATTATAAATTTGGAAACAGAACAAAACCTTGAGGAACACCACAATTAACAGAAAAAGAGAAAGAGGTAGCTTCATCAACAAGAGCTGGCATGAAATGATCTAAGAGAAAACTAGAGATGAGTAAGCAAATACAAGGAGGAAACCCAAAGAAAGGAAGCTAAGAGAGTAGTAACGGTAGTAAAAGTAGAGTTGCTAGAATCGTCCGTGGTAGAATTAGATGAAAAAATGAGGCTGAAGAGATTAAGCCTTTTCAGAAGGAGTGTTAGCTACAGTACAGTCAAAACGAATAAGAGGCTGAAAGGCAGATTTACATAAGGTATTAGAGATGTCTATGGAAAGAGGTCAGAAATTTTTATCAGTGGTAGAACCTAGAAGGTTGTTTAAATTTTGATGATACCATAGATGAAAGGATTTAAATCCGAATCCAAATCGAATCCGAATCCAGAAGAGTTTTAAATTTCCAGAATCCGAATCCAGTCAATTTTGGAATTTCTCGAATCCAAATACAGCTAATTTTGAAATTCTCGAATCCGAATCCAAATTCGAATTCGTCCATCACTGCTGTGTACACTTAGAGAAAAACATATGAAAAGAGACTGAAAGTAAATATAGAACAGACTATATCATATAGAAGAAACATATTCATGATAGATCACACATATGCATTGGGGACATGGAAAATGTTTGTAGAGATAATGCTAAAAGGTTTTATATGATTTGTATGTTTAAAAGCAGCATTTGTCCGACTCAAGGAGAAAGGTTAAGTGAGGCACTGAAGAGAAAAGGATTGGCGCAAACTAAAGCGAGGTAGCTTCTTGTCCTTCCCTGTATTCATTGCCCATTTCTATATGGCAATAAAAATAGTTTGAGAGATCTTACAAAATTTAGATGGAGATAAAATGTCTTACAAAATGAATTTGTGTTGGGGTAAAAAATAAAGAAATATGGAAAAGGGGTAGTAACTTGTATTGTAAAAGGTTAGGAGAGGTTTCGTTTAAACATAGATAGAATAACATGTTAGAAGTTGCTTCCTCTGCTAAGACTCTCAACAACGTTTTTATGAAAAGATATTTAAAATAACTTATTTGTTCTAGCTTTGTTAGAGGATCACAGTTATTAAAGTGTTTGAAAAATTTTTAAATTCGAAAAGAACTCTTTAAATGTTTTCAAAATTATGATGCTGATTTAAAAAAAAAAAAATCATCTCATGGACTTTTTTGGGTCGTTTCTACCCAAGATTGAACCAGCTCCTTCAAGCACGCACGTGAGCCAATTAACTCAACCGTTATTCCACAATACTTACTGAAGAAGTGAAATAATTAGAATGAAATTTAAAAAAAATAAAAGTTATTAAAATCATGAAAATTGAACATTTTTCAGTAAATATTTTTAATTTTTATTTATAATTCAGATTATAAAGATACCTGAAACAAGAAACGAAACCTAAAAAAATATCAAATGAAAACAGTTAATCAACAGATTTATTGTCACAGCATTAACAATGCCTGCTTTTCAATGCAAAATTTTGTTACTTATAATAATAATAATAATAATAATAATAATAATAATAATAATAATAATAATAATAATAATAATAATAATAATAATAATAATAATAATGATAAGATAATGATAATTTATTATTATTATTATTATTATTATTATTATTATTATTATTATTATTATTATTATTATTATTATTATTATTATTTATTATTATTATTATTTTTATTATTATTATTATTTTTATTATTATTATTATTTTATTGCTTATTAATTTATAAAAATAAATAGGATGATTTTAGTAGTAGTAGCAGTAGTATTTATTATTATTATTATTATTATTATTATTATTATTGAGGAAAATTATTGTTATTATTATGATTATTATTATTAAGAAAAGGAAGACGAGAGAAAAGAATCTAATATTCAGAATAATTTGTTAATGTTTTACAGCTTTAGAAAAATAATAGTAATAATAATAATAATAATAATAATAATAATAATAATAATAATAATAATAATAATAATAATAATAATAATAATAATAATAATATTAAAAATAATAATAATAAAAATGTAACTCTTTCTTTTCAAAAATTTCCTTTCATTTTAAAAGGTGATTTCAATACAAAATTAAAACAGTGCTGATTTCAACATTCCATTCAAATAGACAATATTTTAAAAAAGATATTTTTTCTATTTTTGATTCGAGTCATTCTCTCGAATTTAAAATGTCTACCATCAAATGCAAATTTTGAATTAATGTTCTAAAGAAACTCTAAGGGGTACGAGAGTTAAAACCAATAGTTCTTAGGGGAGTTTTTGGATGAGTAATTTAAAAAAAAAAAATCTTTTGGGTACGATGGTTAAAACTACGAATTTTTTGTAGGAGAGTTTTTTTGGTTGGGTAATTAAACAAAAAATCTTTAGGGTACGATAATTAAAACTACGAGTTGATAGGGAAATATATGAAGGGGTAATTAAAAGAAACTTTCGGGTACAATAGTTAAAACTGAGTTGGTAGGAAGCAATTGGAGGGGAAATTAATATTTAAAACTACTAGTTAATTAGGAAATATATGGAGGGGTAATTAAAAGAAACTTAAGGGTATGATAGTTAAAAGTACGAGTTCGTAAGCAAGCATTGGGAAAGGTAATTAAAAGAAACTTTTAGATACGATATTTAAAAATATACGAGTTCGAAGGGGTAATTTAAAGAAACTTTAGAGTGTGATGGTTTGAACTATGAGTTCGTAGAGAAGCTTTTGGAAGGGTAATTGTAAAGTTTTAGATTTGCAATAAAGTGGAAAAAGAAAAGGAAATATTTACGCAAAAAATTTGAACTTTTCAAATTGAATTTAGGAAAAAAAAATACGATTCATTTTGCGAAAAGGAGGCAATAAAGAAGAGTTTAGAATATAAATATAAATATAAATATAAATATAATATAAATAGGAAATAAGTACCTTATACTATAAGGGTATTTAATGCTTTATAATATAAGAGGGATAAAATAAAATAATCAAGTAATTAATAAATAAAAATGATAAATATAATTTAAGTTAAATTTACAAAACCAAGTTAAGTTGAAAATGAAAAGAAAAGAAGAATAATAAAATAAAAATTAATAAAAAAAAATTTTCAGGGAATATATTAATCAGGAACTACAGGTGAAAGTTTTTAGAGAGCAAGAAAACAAAATTAATTATAGCGAGGCGTATATATATATATATATATATATATATATATATATATATATATATATATATATATATATATATATATATATATATATATATATATATATATATATATATATGTAATTAAAATAACTATTCTTAATTAAGTATTTGCAGTTTATCGTAAATATATCAAACATTCGAATATATAAAAAAAAAATAAATAACAAAATTGAATATAACCTTATAATAATATTATGCATATTTATCGCCATGGAAAACACAACCCTAGGGTTAACATCACTCTAATTTTAAGCTTGGAAGAACAGCATCTTTCTTATTACCCAAATACAAATTGAAAGTGGATATGGAGACACATTTTCTTTTTTTTTTTTTTTTTTTTACTCTTCAATTCTCTCTTCCTCCTTCTTTCTTTTTTTTTTCTTTCTTTTTTTTTCTATCAACAAATCGTGGCCCTCCGTTGGGACGAAGAGCGACTGAGAGAGGGTGAGTGATGAATGGTTGGTTCCGCTCTCGCTCTACGAGAGCTTTTTCCATTTTTTTTGGCGAGTTTTATCTGTTCCGTGGATTTCTCAAGCCTCCAAAAAATAGACGAAAGATTAAAATATATATATATAGTATATATATATATATATATATATATATATATATATATATATATATATATATATATATATATATATATATATATATATATATATATATATATATATATATATAAATTAATAAAAAAAAAAAAAAAAAATTTATTATTTATTTTTTTTATTTATTATTATTATTATTATTATTATTATTATTATTATTA
>SEYY01001845.1:15000-20000 GCA_009176605.1 Armadillidium nasatum | reverse complement strand
TCGAGGCAATTCAATTTCGTTGAAGAACAAGCGTCTCTCTCTCTCTCTCTCTCTCTCTCTCTCTCTCTCTCTCTCTCTCTCTCAAACATACTTCCCCCCCCTATCCTTGATACACACACAACCCGTCCCCACCCCCCTACCAACAGACAGTCAAAAGAGCGCAAATTAAATCTTTTTGATTAGGTAGAAGCTCCTTCCTTGGATTCTTTTATCTGTCAAACCAGAGATGAAAAAAAAAAAAGAATATATATATATATATATATATATATATAATATATATATATATTATATATATATATATATATATATATATATATATATATATATATATATATATATATATATATATATATATCAATGATGGGCGAATCCTAATCCGGATTCGAAGATTTTTTCATAAATTCGGATTCGGATTCGGGAATTCTAAAATTTGTTGAATTCGGATTCGGATTCGGATTCGGATTCGAGGGTTCTGCATTCTTATTAGGATTCGAATTCGAGGAATTTTAAAGCTTGCTGGATTCGGATTACGATTCTAATCCTTTCATTTACAATAACATCAAATCTAAATAACGTTCTTTACTGAAATATGTGATATTTTTCAAGAAAGTTTTTGTAATCATACATGTCCCAAAATTATTGTAGTATCTTAAGGAAAAAAAATTTAATGAATGAATATTCAAGTTTATGCCCCAAAAAAAATCTAAGTTTTGTTGAAGGGAAAAAATATGGAATGTACGCCTCCATGACTGAGGAAAGCACCTCAGTTATGAGATCATCATATTCTGAAGGACCTCTCCCGCGGAAGTAATAATCATTCCGTGGGAAATCAAAAAAGAATTGATCGCAAAATTTGCCAAATTTCAATTTTTACACCTTAATCTTATCCCTATGCAACCGGGTTCCATCTTCAATTGTATATGAGTAGCTTGTTGCATCTTGTTCTTATATTTACTTTAATTTTTTTATTTGGTGAATTCAAATAAAGAAAGTTCAAGTGTATTTATTTCAATAGGTGTAATGAGAGAGTATCTTATTTGGTAAGGAACCCTTTACTGGCCATATTTCTCTTCTCTCTGACTCTTGGTTCTCTGCTAAATGTCATTGTGATGAATCTATTGTTGTGGCTCTAGACATATCAAAAGCCTTTGATAGAGCCTGGTATAAATCATTGATTTCTAAATTTTCCTCTTTCGTCATCTATCCATCTCTCTGAGATATCCTTTCCAGTCGTTCTATAACAGCTGTTGTACCACAACAACCACCATTGACCCTTTAAATTTATTTATTAATAATGACGTTCCTCAGGGATCTCTTCTATCCTCAACTGTTTCTTCTGCTTTTCATTATTGGCCTTCTCAATACTGCTTTATCACTAATCCATTCTATGCCGTTGACTCTACGTGGTTCTCTGTTATGCCTTAAAACCTCAGATCTTTCCTATTTCTGGTCGTCATAATATTCCAAACTAAGTATGATGTCTTCATAGGTAGAAGACATCATAATAATAATTTCTTCAAACACAAACCCAACACGTCTTCTGAACACCCCACACCGTCTCATCCTTTTTCTTTCCGATCATCTGACACCAGACTTAACCTCTATGCTTAAACTTACATGTACTTTACTGGTAAAGGCTGGAACTCGTTTCCTTTATCTGATTTCTCAACTTTCTTTGACATTCACACTTTCAAACGTCTTGTATCGGGACAAGTTGGCTTTCAATTTGGTCAGTCCTGAAAATTTCGCAACTTTGATGAAAATCGATACGCTTCAGACCTTTGTCAAACTGATATATATATATATATATATATATATATATATATATATATATATATATATATATATATATATATATATATATATATATATATATATATATATATATATATATATATATATATATATATATATATATATATATATATATATATATATATATATATATATATTATATATATATATATATATATATATATATATATATATATATTATTATTTTATTTTATTTTTTTTTTTTTCCGGATTTCGGATTCTGGATTCGGATTCAGATTCGGATTCGGAATTCAAAACTTTCGGATTCGGATTCGAGAAATTCAAAATTGACTGGATTCTGATTCTGATTCGAAAGTTGCCAGATTCGGATTCGGATTCTGATTCACCCATCACTTATATATATATATATATATATAATATATATATATATATATATATATATATATATATATATATATATATATATATATATATATATATATATATATATATATATATATATATATATATATATATATATATATATATATATATATATATATATATATATATATATATATATATATATATATATATATATATATATATATATATATATATATATATATATATATATATATATATATATATATATATATATATATATATATATATATATATATATATATATATATATATATATATATATATATATATATATATATATATATATATATATATATATATATATATATATATATATATATATATATATATATATATATATATATATATATATATATATATATATATATATATATATATGCTTTAAAAAGTATAACATAGATCTTTCAATAGGAATGCTTTAAACAATTTTTATACTTAAATTTTATTTTATAACAAATATTTTATTTAAAATATTAAATAAAATAGTATTTCCATTTTAAAAATATTATTAATATTTTAAATATATTTTCTTTTTTAAATAATAAAAAAAATTTGTTGTTTAAATTTTAATTAATTAATATACGAAAACTTTTTTTAATTACTTTATCCAACAGTTTCGAAATTAAAAATTTTAATTTTTCTCTTTCGTACTTTTTCTTTTATCTAATTTTCAAATATGTTAAAAATATATAGTTTTTTTTTTAAATTAGCGATTAATTATTTATTGTCAGTACCTTTAGAGTATACTCAAGAAAACAAACTAGCATATATATAATATATATAATATATATATATATATATATATATATATATATATATATATATATATATATATATATATATATATATTATAATATATATATATAATATATATATATATATATATATATATATATATATATATATTATAATATATATATATATATATATATATATATATATATATATATATATATATATATATATATATATATATATATATATATGCATTAGTTCAGCCCATTAAAAAAAAAAAAAGATAAAAGCTCTTATACTTCTATCTCCCTATAGCTCTCACTTGTATTCCGTCTAAGATTTTCGATAACCATCTCAAAAAAAAAAAACTCTCATATCTTAGTTCATCAGGAATCAGATTCTCTTCTTTCCAAATATCAGTATGGCTTTTGGCTCTCGGGGTCTATTGGTGATATACTTTCCTATCTCACAAATTTTTTATCTGCCTTTAGGGACTATGGAGAATCTTGTGTGATGGTACTGGATATATTTAAGGCATTTGTCAGGCATGCATCGTTGCTTTCCAAGCTCCCCTACTTCGAGTTTCCTCCAGTTTTTTGTTTACTTATGTCTAATTTTCTTTCTTCTTCACAATATATTGGGTAGCTAATGGAGTCACTTTTTCCTTTGCTGTCAATAGTGGTGATACTCAGGGTTCTGTCTTATCTCCTCCTCTATTCTTACTCTTTATTAATAATCTTCTCACCCGCACAGCTAATTTTATCCATTCATAGGTAGATGACTTAACCCCCATTCTTCCATTCATTTCGTATCTGCTCCATCTTTTGCTTCAAGATTTGCCTCTCGTTTTAATCTTTCCGATTCCATTCTTGCTGATCTGGATAGAATGTCTCAGTAGGGTCGTTTCAACTATGTGAAATTCAACTTTTTAAAAACTCATCTCCTACAAATCTCCCTCTCAAAAACATCTCCTAATTCTAGTATCTCTTTCGATGTTTTTTCCGTCTTTCCTATTGACAATAAAAAAAAAACCTTGGCTTTATCATAAACAAAAAAATGTCTCTGAAACCTTATTTCACAATGATTGCTAGGGTGGCCTCAAAGAAGCTGAGAGTTCTGCATAGATGTCATGAACTTTTTCTTCTTCACAACTACTCTAACTATACAATGATCTTATCTGCCCTTGCATGGTGTACTGCTCTCATATATGAGGTGGCTTAGGTTTCACCCTTCCTTTTGGATAGGGTCGAATCAAAGTTCAAAAATTTCTAAACTGTAGTTCATTTTCCAAATCACTTGATCCTTTATCTTTGCGATGTAGCGTTGTTGTGTTTCGTCTCTTTTCTATAGGTATTACAGCAACAAGTGCTCAAGGGAACTGACATCTTGTGTGCCACCACCGTTATAACACCCTCGATGCACAAGTGGTACAACGTCTGCACGTGAAATATTGACGACTCCTGACTTGTTCGCTGTGGTACTTCTTTCCAGCCACCTCAGTTTCGTCGATCATATATATATATATATATATATATATATATATATATATATATATATATATATATATATATATATATATATATATATATATATATATATATATATATATATATATATATATATATATATATATATATATATATATATATATATATATATATATATATATATATATATATATATATATATATATATATATATATATATATATATATATATATATATATATATATATATAAAAAGCAAATTAATTCTGAAATAATGGAGTACGCATTATTTCAGAATTCCATTCATACAACTTTTCTTGAAAGGTTTAGGGATGGTTGTTTTCCCCATATATATATGTATATATATATATATATATATATATATATATATATATATATATATATATATATATATATATATATATATATATATATATATATATATATATATATATATATATATATATATATATATATATATATATATATATATATATATATATATATATATAGGGAAATTTTCTATAAAGTTTCAACCATGGATCCGCATGATATGAGGGATCGAACTAACGCCTT
>SEYY01001845.1:7500-12500 GCA_009176605.1 Armadillidium nasatum | reverse complement strand
TAATAAAATAAAACAATAAGTTATACATAAGACGTCATACCTTGATAAAAAAAAAAAATATTTTTTATAAAACACAAGCTTTCGAATGCCTTGTCTAGTCTTTCATCATTTCAGGTGCAAAATACGATAGGAGAGAATAGAAACTGACACTAGAATAAAGTAATATAACACATTACGTCACACAATTTAAACCAAGTAAAAAAAATATATATTTTTTTTTTTTAAAAAAATTATTTTTTATTAAAAATATTCCGTTACTAAAGGCGGAAAATTCTGATTAAAATTGAAAGTTTTTAAAATTTTGAAATTATTTCCATGGATTTCCTTTTTGCTGATTTCAATGATCTTGAGAATCATTTGAATTTTTATGAGTGAAGACTTTTTTTCACGTAGCTTTCTGCATCACTCAAATTTATTCTACAATATTTATTAATTTGCTTGAGATATAAAGAAGAATTCCTGTCCCACCGTAATAAAAGAATTTATATGTTGAGTCATTCTTCTATAAAAGTCTGATGTTTCTCCAATATACATCTTATCACACATCTCTCACTTGATCTTACACACCCCAGTTTGTATTTCCAAAGATCTTCCTCCCCTGTGGTGAATAATGCTTCTAAAAACGTTGGGCATACTCTGAACCAGGTTAACGATTCATTTTTAAATTTCAAAATGTAAGACTACATATCACTTTAGGAAGCTTGTTGTTCTGTAAAATATTTTATCAAGTTAAGTCTTTTAAATATAGCTCATCGTTTTACTTTATTTAAAAAAAAATCAGTTAAGGAACATCACGAAAAAAAACAAATCAATTTAAAAACGTAAATTTCTACTTTGTGAAAAGAGCAAATACTTTTGAGTAGTGGGTGTTTCCCGTAATAATAATAGCAACATCAAAATATAGAATGATACATCAATGGAACAACACGTAGGAACTAAAAGAGGCGAATGCACATAAAACCACAAATAAAATTAACAAATGTAACTGTCAGTCGTAAAAAGGCATTGGAGATGGACAACTAATTTAGTAAAAGGAATTTAAAATAGATGAGCAAAATAGATTTTACACTGATTTACACTAAATTTGAAAAGAACATGAAAAGGACATAATTAATAGGCAGACAATGTGAAATTAGAATTGAAGGACAGACCAAACAGATTAAAACATCAAGACAGTCAGGACTGAAGGCATTTATCAGACATATATATATATATATATATATATATATATATATATATATATATATATATATATATATATATATATATATATATATATATATATATATATATATATATATATATATATATATATATATATATATATATATATATATATATATATATATATATATATATATATATATATATATATATATATATATATATATATATATATATATATATATATATATATATATATATATATATATATATATATATATATATATATATATATATATATATATATATATATATATATATATATATATATATATATATATATATATATATATATATATATATATATATATATATATATATATATATATATATATATATATATATATATATATATATATATATATATATATATATATATATATATATATATATATATATATATAATTTAAAATGTTAAAGCAACCGCAAATAGAGCAAAAACATCGACCTTTAGGGCATTGCAATACCACATAACGAAGGCCTTTTAACCTTTATACAGTTAAAGGCCGTGTTTATCATGTATAAACAAAATCATTTTTTTGGCTCCGAAACAGACCCAACATTTCCGATCTTTGGCCCGCTATCTCTGATGAGATTGTGCATGTCTAATTGGTAATGGAAGTACAATGGAGTTGAGACGTGTCGCTTTCAGAACTATATATATATATATATATATATATATATATATATATATATATATAGTATATATATATATATATATATATATATATATATATATATATATATATATATATATATATATATATATATATATATATATATATATATATATATATATATATATATATATATATATATATATATATATATATATATATATATATATATATATATATATATATATATATATATATATATATATATATATTTTTTTTTTTTTTTTTTTTTTTTTTTTTTTTTTTTTTTTTTTTTTTTTTTTTTTTTTATATATATATATTATATATATATATATATATATATATATATATATATATATATATATATATATATATATATATATATATATATATATATATATATATATATATATATATATATATATATATATATATATATATATATATATATATATATATATATATATATATATATATATATATATATATATATATATATATATATATATATATATATATATATATATATATATATATATATATATATATATATATATATATATACAGAATATGGGAACTGTGGTGCGGTTTTTGAGAATATGAAAAGTAATTTTTAATGATTGATATTTAAGAAGGTAAACCCTCTCTGATTGAACATATCTATTCAGAAAGAATAGAATCAGAAATCAGAATCTCTTGAGTAAGAAAAGAAACAAGTCTGAAATATGAAACGCAATTTTATTTGCTGATTAAATTCGAAGATAGTTCATGAACTATAAAATTGGGATGGAAGGTAATTCACGTATTTTTTGGGGGGCGACATTCTATAGGAATTTGAACAATCTGAGCACAGTTAGTGGTTAGTGAAATGAAACTGTATAAAGAGAAGCTACCTTGCTAAAATTATCCTAACAAATGTTTGAAAATAAATCGGTGAAGCCACTTTTACATGCTTAACATGCCTTTTCTCTAATGAAAATTTTAGCGTGACATTTTTGTTCCTTGTCCCAACGATTCTTTAGGACAATTTTTGCAGTGTAGAGATGAGAATTTTGAGTGAAGGAAGATGCCTGCGGATGACAGGCTATAGAGCAGGGAACATTTTATGTACTGTGAAAATACTGAATATGTGTAACGCAGCTAGAAACTTTCCCAATAATCACTAAGGTGGGAAAATTTTAAAATGAGATCAAATACTTTAGAGAGAGCCATTGGCATCGAATTGGGTGCCCCTACTTTGAAATTCGATATAGAAATGGGAACATATATAGATTGCAAAAAAAGAGATAAACCATTCGGTGGTAGAGAGTTAAATTAAGCACAGAGAAGGTTGTCGTCTGGTACGCATATATTATTGAACTTCATAATTGACAGAGATTCATGAACAGTTGTTGACTGACTTTTTACGAAGCTCAAAGTCAAATATTTTAGAGGTTTTGTATTATCATCTTAACCAAGATGAAAATATTTTTCAGTAGGAGAGCTAAAAAGTATACACTTTAAATATCAATATGAATATAAAGAGGTTTTCATTAATTTGATAAAAAAAAATCCAAAGATCTGGATGACTTCTTAATGAATCTTTAATGATTTGTTCCTGACATCTAAAAAAAAGGAGAAAGATTGAGCCTCTTTATCACAAACAATGGTTAGGACAGAAGAACACCAATCATTCTAAAAGTACTTTATACGATTTACACTAAAATCCAAAATCCACAAAGAAAATAATCACATCAACTGAATGAAATTATTTCATATATATATATATATATATATATATATATATATATATATATATATATATATATATATATATATATATATATATATATATATATATATATATATATATATATATATATATATATATATATATATATATATATATATATATATATATATATATATATATATATATATATATATATATATAATATATATATATATATATATATATATATATATATATATATATATATATATATATATATATATATATATATATATATATATATATATATATATATATATACACGAGAAAACGGTGTTAATTGGGAAGAATGAAAGACTGCCAAAGATAGGGTCACTTACAGGATAGTATTGTAAGGGATATTCCTTTAGAGGATGAAGTCCTTTGAACCATCAGGAAAATTACCAATTTTTTGAAGGTCTTCGTATTTGCAAATGCAACCACCCAAATACTATATATATATATATATATATATTATATATATATATATATATATATATTATATATATATATATATATATATATATATATATATATATATATATATATATATATATATATAATATATTATTTATTTAGCCATGACAGTCTGTTAATTTAAAGAGAATCTAATACATATAGAAACTATATTAATAATAATAAATGTAAATTAAAAATAAAACCATTAATTAATTAATTTGTAAAACTCCATTTAATTAATATAATTAATTATAATTAATTAATTATTAAACACTTCTTAGTCAAATTAATTTTTTATTTCCTTATATAGAGAAACCTAAACACTTAAAAAAGTATTTTCCGTCTATAAAAAAAATAAAATAAATTAAAAAAAAATATAATTTTTGTATTTATTTTTTTATTTAAATAAGATTTATTAGTAATAAATATTTGTGGTGTGGACGATAGAACATTTTTTTTTTACCGTTTCGCAATATTTAATTCTGTCACTCTCCAATAATAATAATAATAATAATAATAATAATAATAATAATAATAATAATAATAATAATAATAATTATTATTATTATTATTATTATTATTATTATTATTATTATTATTATTATTATTATTATTATTATTATTATTATTATTATTATTATTATTATTATTATTATTATTATTATTATTATTATTATTATTATTATTTATTATTATTATTATTGAATTTATTATTTTATTATTATTATTATTATTATTATTATTATTATTATTATTATTATTATTATTATTATTATTATTATTATTATTATTATTATTATTATTATTGTAATAATTATTAGTTTAAGTTTTTTCAATATTTTATTTTTTTTTATTATTTTTATCCTTACAATTACTTTTTAAAGAAATAGTTTAGGTTAAGATTCTGACTGTAATGTATAATGCATTAT
>SEYY01001843.1:147500-149893 GCA_009176605.1 Armadillidium nasatum | reverse complement strand
TATATATATATATTATATATATATATATATATATATATATATATATTATATATATATATATATATATATATATATATTTATATAATGTGAGGTGTGTGTGTGTGTGTTTGAATTTATAGCCTTTATATATAGTAACGTAAACATCCGCATTCGCATCCGCGGATGTGAAAAATAGACATCCCATTCACATCCGTATCCGCGGATATTAAAAATATGATATTCAATACTTCACTAATACATGTCAGAATTACTCATGTCAATGAATTTTTAACTATGGTGAATACGTATCTTGATATGCTTTTTCTTTTCACTAATGTCAGAATTGGATTGGAGAGCATCGGGAGCTCTCTTGAACTCGTGGTGGCCTGAAGGGCAGTATTTTGTCTGCCTGGAAGGACGGCCTATTCCCTCGTAGGTGAGGTCCGCTCTCAAAAAACAAAACAAAAAACAAAAAATAGGATTGGATTAATCTCTTTTAAGCAGGTCTGTGAAAAAGCAAAAGTTTTGATAACCTCAAAATCAACGTCAAAAATAAACTGGCAAAGTTAAAATCACAATTTGATGCCTGCGACATTCCTCGATTTTTTTTTTCTAAAATTTAAATGTGAAAATGATTATTACTGGCATGCAGTATAGTGCAATGTTGAAAAATTGTCTTGAAACAAAAATCGTAATAAGGTTTTAATTGAGCGAAAGGCATAGGCTTTGGTACGATTTGCAGGTAGACATTTAACCGAAATATAATTAACAGACGAACATTTTAACGAACAGACATTTGGCAGAAGAACATTTAACTAAATGGACATTAGCCGATAACTATAAAATTATTAGTTTGTTGATCTGTTGACTGTTTCAACTTTCAAGACAAGCTCCAAATTAAACCAGTGTTGACCAGCTTGCCTAGACGTGACGTTGTTGCTTTTCAGTGGTTATAAATATAATGATTAGCCAATATTTACATTACTTAAATATATATTTGTAAGTAAAATTGTAATTCAAGATTTAGCATTTGTGTTAGTAAGTGATGTTGTTGAAAGTTTCACTAAATTTGCTTATTCACTAGGTGATGAAACAAATGAATTGATATATAAGGTTTTTGTCTTCTTTGCAGCTAAATGAATCAATGTTTTACAACGTGGAAGACTACGAAGACTACGAAGACTATCATTTGAAATCAATTTGTGAGACACATTAGAGATAATAAAACAAGACCTTTCACAAACAACTAATTCTCTTAAAGGATGGCAAGCAAGCTGAAGCTGTGAACAAGGAATGACAATCTCTCGCTCTATTTTTGACGTCTAATTTAAAAACCAGGAGAAGAGTTGTCAAACTAGGAGTTGATAATTGAGCTGGTAGCGTCATGGATGGAACTAACGAAACCGATGAAAAAGTACAAGATATTATGCACACGACTAAAGTCTATCATTAAAGGAAATGAAGAAAATATTTATCCCAAAATGAATTTCTTGAGAGCAATTGCTCAAAATATTTAACTATTAAACAATTTGTGATTCACTACAAGCAATAAGTCTTGTAAATTTTATTTTTGAAAAATAATTATTTTTCATAAATATTTTATAATTATTATACTTTAGAAATGTTTAATAGTTTTGTTCTTCCGTTTTCCATATTATTTTACATTTTTCGTTCAAGAATCTGTTCTGCTAAATGTCCGTCGGTCATCCGTCAGGTCACAGCTCACTTAATTTAGTTATGCAGATACTAAACCTTATCTCAGTTTAGTAAGCATCAATTGACAATTCATTTCATCTAAACATTGATAGCCAAATTTCCCTTTGAGAGTATCTAATTTACAAGGCCTACGAAAAACGTCAAAATATTCTTGAAATCGAGACTTTTTTTGTATATTCAAAGATGACATTCCACAGAGAATTAATCAATAGATAATACTTCCACTTCAAAATATAATGAAAGGTCTTTTAGTACCACATGGTAATCTTACCAGCATTATTTGAAAATCTAAAAACTACAAAATTAAATTGTTAATATACCTGAGTTTTTCTTTCAAACAAATAAAATCAATATTTTAGGTAACTGTAAGGTTACCATGGACACATGGACACCTTGATCCACTCTCCTTCATAGTGCTAGGATGCGTAGCTTACTCAATAAAGTATATATATATATATATATATATATATATATATATATATAATATATCTTATATATATATATAGTATATATATATATATATATATATATATATATATATACTTTCTTTGGCCTCTAGAACACTCTCATCCATCATTTCTCCTACCATGGGCATCAGATGCCTTCTTAACTAGTCCTTCCATCCCTTTCTGGGTCTTTTTCTTGATCTTGTGCCCTTAGGCCTTCACCTTCACTCAAATCTTCTAGCCATTCTTCCC
>SEYY01001843.1:132500-140000 GCA_009176605.1 Armadillidium nasatum | reverse complement strand
GGACGGAGGACGCGCAAATAAAAGCTTTTCTCAAGCTCTTATATATCAAATGATTGTAAGAGTTTTAATTAAGGATTTTTTTTTTTTGTTTTTCTCAAGGGATAGAAAATATAAATATAATTTTTATATATTTTTATTTTTTTTAATTTTTTTTTTTAATTTTTTTTAATTTTTTATTTATTTATTTATTTATTTATTAATTTTGCTGTCAAAATGGATTTGTGTTGGTATTTACGTTTTATTTTTGCTAAATATTTGGAATAAAATTTCAGTACATTTCAATCATTGTAAAAAAAGTTAACGATTATTTTCCTGCGAAATGAATAATTGTCCTGAAGTTGAAGTTCAAAGTCGTGACCTTTTCCTTGACCTTATAAGGATATTATATATCTTTCATCTGAAAAGAATAATATTTTTTAAAGATTTAGACACCTAAAAATTTGGAATAACTAATTTACAATTTCTTAAGATTTAAAAAGGAAATAATAAATATTTTCTATGAAATTTAATTAACAAAATCAAAACAGCAACTTTAAATAATTAATTTAATAATTAGTTAAATAAATGCAAAATGTGAAGTCGATTTTTAATGTAAATTTTTGCCTCATAATTCAAAATCTAATATGGAAAAATCATCTTCTATCAAAGATTTATTACAAAATCAATATTCAACCTTGTAATATCATACGTTTCACTTACATAGTTTTAATTAGCAAGACTTATACACTATATATATATATATATATATATATATATATATATATATATATATATATATATATATATATATATATATATATATATATATATATATATTATATATATATATATATATATATATATATATATATATATATATATATATGGCAAATTATTCTTATTAATGAATATTAATAAAATGGCAAATTATTCTTATTTAATAATGGATTAGATCAAACAAAATATAAGAAAATTAAAAAAAAAATTCTAGTTTTTTTTTTTTTTTTTAAATATTTTCTGTTTCTTTTGTCCGCTCCTCTTCTGCTAGTGAAATTTCATCTTTGTGTTTTGATTTTAGAAACCCCCATAAAGATTTAATCGAAAATTTTTTACTTGGGGTACCCGGAGGTTCTCTTCTAATTTCCTAACTGCAGATTTTACATTTAACTAATTCGAGTCTATCCTGAAACATTGTAAAGTACTCCCATACTGCTGAACCTGATCTTTTAGCCATAGTGACTGAAAGTATAAGCAAAATAATAATTTTGAAATAATGTAGTTAAATGATACAAGTTTGATACACAGCAATATAATAACAATGATATGTATAAATGCAGGTTATATTGATAATTTTATATTTTACATTTTTTCAAACTTTAACATTAGGGTTCAAAGTAGACCAAACCCCAAACCCTAATTGGGGTTTGGGGTTTGGTAAAGTAAACCTGTTGAATTACTATTGTGAATCAAAAAAAAAATCGAAAATATTTGTAATTCTATTATACAAAATCTGTAATTTTTTGAAATTTCTTCGGAGAAAATGCATGTAATCAATAATTTAAGTGAATTCTACTCCTTCATTATAATTAAATAAATCTCAGTTAAAATTATATGAATTTTTTTAACCTAAAATTTCAGTGCTTTTGACCTCATTTTCAAATTTTAGGCAACCCCGGCCCCGACAAAATTCCAGCCCCGGTAGGTCTCTCTCTCTCTCTATATCTTCTCTCTCTATATATCTCTATATATATATATATATATATATATATATATATATATATATATATATATATATATATATATATATATATATATATATATATATATATATATATATATATATGTATGTGTGTGTGTGTGTGTGTGTGTGTGTGTGTGTGTGTGTGTGTGTGTGTGTGTGTCTGAAAGTACGTATGTTTATTTGGCTGGAGTGATAAATGCTATAAGAAGAGAGGAGTAAGAAATGCAACGTATATATTATTCTGAAAATGAGTTGCTTAATTAGGGAGCTGATTCAGGTGTTTCATTCGACACAGAAGTAAAAGCGTGAGTTATTGCTCAGTTTGCTCAGCATAATAATAGGCTGGTGCGGCAAGTATGCGATTTATAATGCAACTAAACATTTTAATTTCCAGAAAACGTATTAAACTTCTTACATTTGCCTATATTATATAATATATATATAAATATATATATATATATATATATATATATATATATATATATATATATATATATATATATATATATATATATATATATATATATATATATATATATATATATATATATATGTATGACACACTAATGAATTTGAGCCATGGGAAGATTAGGTTAGGTTGGGAGGTTAGGTTAGGAATTGATATATATATATATATATATATATATATATATATATATATATATATATATATATATATATATATATATATATACTTTATTTTAGAAATACAAACAAATGTTATTATTTACGCTTCGACTTATTAACACGTTTTCCCCAATATGATTTTCATTTTCTCCTCATTTTTTTAATTTTTATTCTCAAACAGAAATTTGACACACGAAATAGACTTAAACCCCTTCTAGTAAATATTTAATATGTTTTTTTAATCTACACTGTCAATAATTTACACATCTTTTCAATTCTACAGGAGTATAGATAAATTGGAAAGGCATCGCATTTGCATAGTAGTTACATGTACGCCTTTTATTTAGGGTATAGAATTCAAAAATATTTTACAAAGTTGTTCTTCTCGTCTACACAGGTTAACTTGATCAGAGGAAGATGAATTTTTTATAACTTACTTTTTCATGATAAAAAATCATTTATTTTAAGGAGAAAAAATAAAGAACCACCCTATATATATATATATATATATATATATATATATATATATATATATATATATATATATATATATATATATAATATATATATATATATATATATATATATATATATATATATATATATATTATATATATATATATATATTTCACTTCTGGTGGGCAAAGGCCAGAGACCTACTAAAATTTCGACCAGAGTTAAAAGGAAAGTCAGAAACCTGGTCAAATTAAAGGTTAATATGACCTGATACACGTCGTTTGAAGGTGTGTAAATCATAGGAAGTTGGAGAAAAATAGATGAAAGGAGTGTGTTCCAGACTTTACCAGTAGAGTACATGTAAGATTGAGCATAGCAGTTAAGTCTGGAGTTAGAGAGTTGGATAGAAAAAGGATGAGACTGTGTAGAAATCAGAGTCGCAAGAGTCCTTCTCAATGGAGGAGGTATGCGACGAAAGATTTCAGAATAGCAGTGTCCATTGCAATAGAGATAGTATAGAGAAAGGAAGAGACTGGAGAGAATTAGTGAGAGCAGGAGAGTTGATAAGACGAAAAGACCTAGACTCCACCTTTTCAAGGAGAGATATATGAGTGGAACCACCCAGAGATGTGTGAAGCATACTCCATACAGGGGCGAACAACACCCCTATACAGAGCAAGCAACTTGGATGGAGTGAAGAATTTCTGAAGGCGTCTCAGAAAGCACCACCACTCAAGACTCCTCGAAGTCCCTATGGGCAGAATACCATAGATCAGAAAGATAGGAAAGTATGTCATCAGTAGACCTCGGACAAAGAAAGCCATACTGATGACCTGAGAGAAGAAGATGAGATTCTAAACGATCCTGGAAATGAGAGTTAAGATAGAATACAAGTAAGAGCTATAAGACGATAGTTAAAAGGTTCAGAGCTTCAACCTGTCTTCGAAATCGACTGAATATATGCACGCTTCCAAGACTGAGGAAAAGTAATAGTATTAAGGCATGGAGAGTAGAGTTGAACGAGAACAGGTGCTATCTCTGGAGCACACTCCCTCAAAACACGGGAAGGAATGCCATCTGGGCCACTAACCTTTCATAGATTTTAGAATCCCATGCACCTGATCATACAGTATGAAATCACAGGCAAAGACATGGGACTCCTAATAGTAAAGGGAATGGGAGGTGGGATGCCGGAATTGTCCAGGGTAGAATTATGTGAAAAAAGGAGGACGACGAGATTAATTACCCTTATATATATATATATATATATTATATATATATATATATATATATATATATATATATATATATATATATATATATATATATATATATATATATATATATATATATATATATATATATATATATATATATATATATATATATATATATATATATATATATATATATATATATATATATATATATATATATATATATATATATATATATATATATATATATTAATAAATAATATAGATTGATACATGAAAGAAATGAAAGAGCAGAGTCATCAAATTTTGTGAATATCATATATTCTTTTCGTGATTTTTTCCATATCGAAATCTCTTTAGTATTTTATGTCGTAATATCAAAAATAGAGAAAAAAGATTTAATTTTTATTTTATATATATAAAGAAGTTTGACAGACTTTATATTTTAAATTAATCCTTTCAATTTCCTTACAAAAAAAGGCCTTCAAGATTGAATTGTTTAGTATTATAAATGATAAAATATTATATTTTTTATCATTGTTTTATGTATGTATTATGCATAGTTTTATTATGTTTTTAAATAGTGTCATGCTTTTTAAATATTGAATAAAGAAAAACAATACTGTATGATTTTTAAATATGAAATTTTATTTTGCAAGAGGGTTAACCTTTTGCTAAACACATGAAGAATAATATAATTTGAAAATGAGCTTTCCAGACAGTTTTATCAAGAGAACTTTTGAAGGAAAAAAAATGTTCAAATAAAAATTTTTAAAAATTTCAAGAGAAAAACTTCAAAGACAGTCCTTAATATATCCTTTTTTGGGTAATTTATTGCAAACGAAAATAAAAATAATATAAATTCAAAATGAACTTTCCAGACAGTTTTACAAAGAGAAAACTTTTGAAACAAAAAATATTCAATTAAAAATTTTAAAAATTTCAAGAAAAATACTTCAAAAAACAGGCCTTAATATATCCTTTTTTGGGTAATTTATTTCAAATGAAAAGAAGAAAAAATTCATTAAAAATTTTGTAAAGATTTTAACCGAAATTACATAATGAGAAATAATACAGGGTTTTGAAATACTTCTTTGCTTAGTGATTAAAAGAACGAGCTTGGATATTAAGAGTAGTTATAGTCTTTTTGGAAATGACTTACAAAAATTCATGCCATTACCACTACTAATACCACAGCTAATACTACTACTACTACAACTACTATAACTACTCAATATTTATGAAACTGTTAATATATAAATAATAACATGTAGCAACAAAAGAACTCCTACTACTTCTACTACTACGGCTAATAATAATAATAATAACCCTAGCAATGATGATAATAATTATTATTATAATAATAATTAATAATAAAATAATAATAATAATGTTAATAATAATAATAATAATAATAATAATAATAATAATAATAATAATAATAATAATAATAATAATAATAATAATAATAATAATATTATTATTATCTCGAGTTGCTGTAATATTTTAACTGCTCATTTTGGAACCCTTGTTCATAGCGGCTTTTTCATAGGCGAGGCTTTACAACCTAAAGTTTGAAAAAACAATTCTCAAACATATATATATATATATATATTTATATAACTATATATATATATATATATATATATATATATATATATATATATATATATATATATATATATATATATATATATATATATATATATATATATATATATATATATATATATATATATATATATATATATATATATATATATATATATATATATATATATATATATATATATATATATATATATATATATATATATATATATATATATATATATATATATATATATATATAGTATATATATATATATATATATATATATATATATATATATATATATATATATATATATATATATATATATATATATATATATATATATATATATATATATATTTATAAAATGCTTGAGAATTGTTTTGTTCAAACTTTAGGTTGTAAAGCCTCGCCTATGAAAAAGTCGCTATGAACAAGGGTTCCAAAATAAGCAGTTAAAATATTACAGCAACTCGAGATATATATATATATATATATATATATATATATATATATATATATATATATATATATATATATATATATATATATATATATATATATATATATATATATATATATATATATATATATATATATATATATATATATATATATATATATATATATATATATATATATATATATATATATATATATATATATATATATATATTCACACACACACACACGTACAACATAGTGAACATACTTTCGCAATAAATTACTTGCCTCAGTTTGAGTAAATTTAGATGACGATTTTTCTTTCGATGACGTCTTTAAAGTCTAAAACATCTTAACTGACGTCATTTTAAAAAAGAAAATTAATTCGAGTTTACGATTTTTATATTTCCAAAATTGTTCTTGGGATTTTTCGTTTGTTTGTGAGGCGTGCGAGCGAACAGACTTGAAATTTTTTTTATCTTAAAGATGACTCGGGGGGAAAAAATACTTGAAATTAATTATGCGGTTGAAAGGAGTTAGAAACGTTGTCGCTCAAGGATATGCGTAGAAAGACAGGAATGGGATTAGTTTCTGATGAATATAAAAATATGTTTTTAAACGCTTCCTTAAACCATCGTATTGCTCTTTATTTCTGAAAAAAATGTATATATATATATATATATATATATATATATATATATATATATATATATATATATATATATATATATATATATATATATATATATATATATATATATATATATATATATATATATATATATATATATATATATATATATATATATATATATATATATATATATATATATATATATATATATATATATATATATATATATATATATATATATATATATATATATATATATATATATATATATATATATATATATATATATATATATATATATATATATATATATATATATATATATATATATATATATATATATATATATATATATATATATATATATATATATATATATATATATATATATATATATATATATATATATATATATATATATATATATATATATATATATATATATATATATATATATATATATATGGTAAAGGTGGAGATTGTTTCTGAGTTTCGATTGTTAAAAAATATCGAAAATCGAAAATATTGGAGAAGCCTATCGTAAACAAGAGAGTTGTCAGAGGTACGAGGTACTATTACTAGACAGACACAATTATTATTACTTACTTTTCTAGCAGAACCTAATTCGACTTATCATAACCTGAACTACCGAAATAACCTACACAAGAATTTGCCGTAAAAGAGACCTAACGTACACAAGAACGTTTGCACGACATAGTAGCCTAGGGCTAATTATAGGCAGGAAAATATCGATTAAAATAAAATATCGAAAAAAATATCGATATAAAAAATATCGAAACTCAGACAC
>SEYY01001843.1:120000-127500 GCA_009176605.1 Armadillidium nasatum | reverse complement strand
GAATTTCACAAGGTGTGACGACCCCACTAGGAAATTTAATCCAGATCTGCAAGAATTTAATATGAAAGATGAAGACGAGAGGCAACTCTAGATGCAAAGAAAGGAGCAGATTTGAAATGAGTAGAAGAATGGAGGGTCGAGTCATTGGCATATGAATGGACAGGGTTAGATGAGCAGCTGAGAAGATCATTAATGAAAATAGGAATAGAGTAAGAGACAATACAGAACCCTGAGGAACACCACAATTGACAGAAAAGGAAGAACAAGCCGCCCCATCAACAATATCAAAAATGTAAAGATTAAAAAGAAAGTTAGGCATAAGTAAGCAAAGTGAAGGAGGAAACCCAAAGGAGGGTAGCTTGGAAAGCAGTGACGCATTCCATGTCAAGCGCCACCACACAAGTCTCCCATATTCCTTAAGGGCAGAAGATCATAAATCTGTGAGATAGGAAAGTATATCACCAGTAGACCTCGAACGGTGAAAGCCATACTGGCGATCAGAAAGAAAGGAATGAGATTCCAGATGATCCAAGAAATGAGAGTTGAGAAGGTTTCAAAGATCTTAGATTAAATACAAGTATATAGGGCGGTAGTTAGAAGGATCAGAGCTGCTACCCTTCTTCGGAGCAAGCTGGACTAATGCGCTCTTCTAACACTAAAAGAATATACTATAGTATTGAGGCATAGAGAGAAAAGTTGAACGAAGGACGGAGCAGCTCAGAAGCACACTCCCTTAAAACTCGGATAGGAATGCCGTATTGGTCGCTTGCCTTCCTTACGTTTATAGATCTCAGAAGCCCATGCACCTGTATAATTATATATATATATATATATATATATATATATATATATATATATATATATATATATATATATATATATATATATATATATATATATATATATATATATATATATATATATATATATATATATATATATATATATATATATATATATATATATATATATATATATATATATATATATATATATATATATATATATATATATATATAATATATATATATATATATATTAACTTTCAGTGTCAAGAAGTCAATCTGTAGAAGTTCAAATGACCTTCCACAAAAAAGAAAGATATATATCCTAATTCATTTAATTTTAAAATGTTTAAATCAAGAGAATGAGAAAAACGTAGTAGAAAGAGGGCCACAGACGAATACATAAAAAAAAAATATAGTCATTAATGTCATGGACAGAAAAAACATGAGAGTGCTTTGGAATGCGAGTCAAACATGCCATCCTCAAACAAATTCATTAGAGGTGCGTTTGTCGTAATAGCAATAGTATACTGCAAGCGTGTAAGTGATGTTCTGAGAGAGAGAGAGAGAGAGAGAGAGAGAGAGAGAGAGAGAGAGAGAGAGAGAGAGAGAGAGAGAGAGAGAGAGACTGGAGAAGAATTCTGAGTGTAGAGTACTTTATTAAAACTTAAAGATCATGGCTACAACCTTTTACAAAAGAATCTTCATGAGTAGAACAACCCCAAATATGCGATGCAAAACCCAAGAAAAGAGATAATTGCTGCTATACATATTAAATAATTTAGAAGTGATATCAATGCATTAAGAAAGTGCCTGAGAACAACCAACAAGTTTTTTATGTGAGGAAAAACTATGAATTTTTTCAAGAAATGGTCTCGGGGAAAGAAAATACTACGAATTTTAAGGAAAGAGAATGGCTTGAGTGCATGTTTCAAAAGGTATTTAGATGCTTAGGAGATTAATAATCTTGAGTAGATACAGAAATTGAGTTCTTGAGACAATGAAAACAACTGCATTTCTCGTCTCCAGTTGCAAATACGAGAAAGACAAAGTGCAATTGTTCTAAGGCCTTTGTATTAGCTATTTATAGTTGTGCAAGATCACACTGGCCAAAGATGCAATAGTCATAATGAAAACTAGAAAAAGAAGGGTGACAGAGAAGAATTTTGAGGAACACCATTATTGATAGTATTGAAAGGGATTGAACGACCGAAAATTAAATCCAAGATTAGATTACGAAGAGAAAGAGATTGAGAAAATTTTTCAAATCAAATGTCAGCTCCAAGTTCGGTCAAAAGCTTTCGATATACATTGAAACACAGGAAATGAGTCACTGAAGTTTATCTAAAGTTTCTGAGTTTTAGTTAGAAGTAACGGAAAATGGAATGTACCCATTCCATACTAGAGAGGTTCACTTTCGTTATACATTATGCACATCAAGAGGGGCTTGTCAACCTAAAGCTGCATTCATTCATGGACAGCAAAGAAGTTTAACTGCAAATCTGACAGGTTATCTTCATCGAAGTACCGAAACTTTTCTGGGAAAGACTTGAAAGGATGGAACAGGATATAGGAAAAATATTATAATCGTTGTAACCCAGAAGAGGAATGATCTTAACATTATAAATATAAAGATTTAATTTCAGAAAAGATATAGTGTGTTGGGATCTCCTTCAAGACAATCATGGATATTGGTATGGGCTGCATCTTCTGCTCAAGAATGTTCAGGACAGAAACTAGGAGGGATACAAAGAGTAAGAAGGACTAGAGTAACGCATACTATCCAAAAATCCAGACACAAGGATTTCGGAGGAAGAGATATGATGTTCAACAAAGTACAAATTAGAATAGAGACCGGGAATGTTGAAAGAGTGTTTGGAGCGAATGAAGAACGAGAATTGTGTCCCAGAGCAATTAGCCAGAGTCCTGACGGCACCAAGCACTTAATCAGAGGCAGTGATGATTGGGGGAAGTATGTACGAAAAGTATTCTTTGGAAGCCGTCCTTATAGGATTTTCTAGACAGTATTTTTCCTTTTCATTTTATGTTGCTTAAATAACAACTCTGTGTATGTAAAACTGAAGGGTGAATGTAAAGATTTGATTGTACAGAAGATCATTCATCTTGTTTGCCTGTAAACACTCTCCAGATGTATTATCGACAGTATGCTGAAAAAAATGCCTGCTGTGCAAGTCAGGCTCAAAAGTGCCGAAATACTGAGAACTGATGCCAAGAGAGATATTCTAATTCACACTAATGCACTGTATCCCAAATAGATGGTCCTGTATCGATCAGATGTCAATATCTACGTATTCTTCCCTCAACACACACACACACACACACACACACACACACATACATATATATATATATATATATATATATATATATATATATATATATATATATATATATATATATATATATATATATATATATATATATATATATATATATATATATATATATATATATATATATATATATATATATATTATATAATATATATATATATATAAATATATATATATATAAATATATATATATATATATATATATATATATATATATATATATATATATATATATATATATATATATATATATATATATATATATATATATATATATATATATATTATATATATATATATATATATATATATAGATATATATATATATATATATAATATATATATATATATATATATATATATATATATATATATATATATATATATATATATAATATATATATATATATATATATATATATATATATATATATATATATATATATATATATATATATATATATTGAGAGGAAGAGAAAAGATTTTTAATAAATTTCCAAAATTTCCCAACATTTTTCTTTTCTTCTTCTTCTGAAATGAATAACGTAAAATTCAGAAAGTTGATTTATAAATTGCAGAAATTTCTTTTTCTTGAAATAACTAACTCTTCATTTTTACCTCCGAGCAAAATATGCAAATGAACAACTATTAAAGCTTCAGTCTTACGATATTATTAGCTGATGAGAAAAAAAAAACCTTAATGAACGTGAAGGAATTTTTTTAGATAATTTCAAATATTGGGGTCTCATATATATATATATATATATATATATATATATATATATATATATATATATATATATATATATATATATATATATATATATATATATATATATATATATATATATATATATATATATATATATATATATGCAAATCATTCCGCTCAAATCAATCTCACCCTCTTTCCTGATACCATTTTGGGGGACTCAATCCATCGAAATTGGACTTAAGTTGTAGGAAGGAGCCCTTGGGAGGCCCCGTGAATACCCCAAAATAGGTATCAAGAACTTATCTGAGCTTGAAAGCTTGCTATGCTCATCTCACTCTTTTTTCTGACCCTTTTTTTGAGGTTCAATCCTACTAAATTTTTTCTAATCTGAGGGAAAGGGTTCATGGAGGGTCCGTTAACCGACAAAAAAGGGTCCTGAGAAATCAACATCGCGAATAATTGCAGGAAAGACAGTTAGTCTTATCTGGCTGCGGATTTTTTTATATCTATATATATATATATATATATATATATATATATATATATATATATATATATATATATATATATATATATATATATATATATATATATATATATATATATATATATATATATATATATATATAATATATTTAAAAAAAAAAAAAAAAAAAAAAAAAAAAAATATACTAAAAAAAAAAAAAAAAAAAAAAGCAATAAAAGAATTCTTGGATAACAAAAGATTTTAACCATTGGATAAAAACTGACGTTACGTCAGCAGTACTGATTTATAATAATAATAATAATAATAATAATAATAATAATAATAATAATAATAATAATAATAATAATAAAATTCAGTTTTATATAAATTAAAATAATTTCTTTACTAAATATATTACGTTGATGGTTATTAATATTTCCTTTTCAATTAAATGGTCTCAAAAAAATAGAAATTTCTTAGAGGTGGTTTAGAAATTCAGGTTATTAAAAGCTTAAATTCAAAGAACAAATTATTTACAGAACAAATAATAATAATATTCTTGGTATTAAGTCTTTCAATATTTTCAATTAAAATGCAATTTTAAATTTAAAAAAAAAAAAAATCAAAATTCAAAGAAGAATGTAATAAAAGCGAAAAAAAAAGTCATATTAACCTTTAATTAATTAAATTTAATCATAAATGAAAGAACGGATCTTATAATAGTTTCACTAGAGGCAATTTATTCCAGCCTTAGTAAATTGTATTCTCAATATTACATTAATAAATGAATAAATATTTTTAAATATAAAGATTTTTACTTGTATATTTCAAAGAAGTTTGTTAAAATTTATTTAATTAATTTTCTCACTTCCCTTTGACTCTTACTTATATATATATATATATATATATATATATATATATATATATATATATATATATATATATATATATATATATATATATATATATATATATATATATATATATATATATATATATATATATATATATATATATATATATATATATATATATATATATATATATATATATATATATATATATATATATATATTATATATATATATATATATATATATATATATATATATATATATATATATATATATATATATATATATATATATATATATATATATATATATATATATATATATATATATATATATATATTTTATATATATATTATAAACAGGAAGATTTGGAAACATCAATTATTCTAATTTTATCTCTAATGGCCAGTAAGAGCGCTCTTCTGTGATCTTTCCCATCTCGCTGGTCCTGGTCCTCCGCGCTTCCACACATTGACGAATATATTTCGATTAAATAATTGTAAAAGCATCCCTAGATTACGTTAGGAAATGTTAAAAATGTATAAAGAAAGCATGATAAAAGCTAGAAAATGCCTAATGTGGCTAGAAAATACTAGAAATAGCTAATGAAAGAGCGTGGAAACCGGAAATAAAATCTGCAAGAATAACTACAAGCACTACTAAAAACCCACAAGTAAAGATAAAAACCCGCAAAAGGGTCTACCAAAGATCTTGAAGGGACAGTTTCCTTCTCATTTACTTTCAAATTCCCTCTAAAAATTGGCTCTTGAAAGAGCGTGAAAAATTTTCCCTCAGTACCATCTGGCACTGGCACTGGAACTGTCGACAAAAGTGGGATCCTACTATATATATATATATATATATATATATATATATATATATATATATATATATATATATATATATATATATTATATATATATATATATATATATATATATATATATGTGTTGTGTAAATCTCTCATTGTTCCTCTCCTCGAATAGGGCAATGCCAGTGAGATGTGAACTTTATATATATATATATATATATATATATATATATATATATATATATATATATATATATATATATATATATATATATATATATATATATATATATATATATATATATATATATATATATATATATATATATATATATATATATATATATATATATATATATATATATATATATATATATATATATATATATATATATATATAATATATATATATATATATATATATATATATATATATATATATATATATATATATATATATATATATATATATATATATATATATATATATATATATATATATATATATATATATATATATATATATATATATATATATATATATATATATATATATATATATATATATATATATATATATATATATATATATATATATATATATATATATATATATATATATATATATATATATATATATATATATATATATATATATATATATATATATATATATATATATATATATATATATATATATATATATATATATATATATATATATATATATATATATATATATATATATATATATATATATATATATATATATATATATAGAGAGAGAGAGAGAGAGAGAGAGAGAGAGAGAGAGAGAGAGAGAGAGAGAGAGAGAGAGAGAGAGAGAGAGAGAGATTAACAAATATTTTATCTTGTCCAATTTTAATTATTGTTACTGCCACTTGCTTTGGTTTAAAATTTCACGATCAAGGTTTCAAAATCACGCGATTCTGATTGCAGCATGTTCATTATAATACAAAAAATAAATTTATTTTCATATATCAGTTATATATATGAAAATATTACGTAACAACTTCAAAATCAGATGCCAAGTTGACGTAATAAATTATTAGAAAAAATTTTTCTAAATTATTTTTAAAAATTATTTTAAATTATTTAAAAAATTAATTTAAATTATTTTAAATGCACAAAGTATGCTGGAAGAATAATGCAGGAAAAAAACCTGGATATAAATAAATTAAACTGAGTTTTTTGATGAATGTTCGGTGCACAAGTGGTGGAAATGTGCTGCATTTAAAGTCTCTGGTCGAGATTTTAATTCCATGTCCCGATGAAATTTGGTTAGCTTTCTTGTTTGGGAATATTAAGGTTCAATTTTCGGTTAAGAGATGGCGTTAAAGGTGGCGACAAAAATATTTCAAGAAAAAAGGAGGAAAAATTTCAAAATGGCTGGAAACGAAGTGGATAAAGAAAAATCCAACTAGGCAGAGGAGTCAATTGGTTAAGAAAATCCAAGATGTCAGTTGGATGAAATCATAGTCAGGTTACCCCTTT
>SEYY01001843.1:112500-117500 GCA_009176605.1 Armadillidium nasatum | reverse complement strand
AAGTCAGTTGTAAACAGTTTTTTTTCTGCTATTTTTTACCTTTTCTTGTTCGTCAATTTCATGATATTATTGCAGTCTTTCAATTATATATATATATATATATATATATATATATATATATATATATATATATATATATATATATATATATATATATATATATATATATATATATATATATATATATATATACGAGTATACAATTACTATTAAACAGAAACCAAACAAATGTCGTGGAGTATAAAACAATTTACTTATTACACACATTAAAGTTTTTATAGAAGACGTTTTATTCATAAAGTTTTGTTGTTCTTTGTTACATATATAATATATATATATATATATATATATATATATATATATATATATATATATATATATATATATATATATATATATATATATATATATATATATATATATATATATATATTCTCACCTTTCTCAGCAATCTCCTGTAGGTGCCATATTTTTCTCATTTTGTTCAGACGTCCTGAAAGAAACCTCCTACAGTCGCAGTCAATCTTCATACATCCTTATCTCCTCCACCTCCTCATACTTCCTCCCCTACCCTCGACCGGCGCCTTGACATTATCTCTACACCTGATTCTCAGTCTGCCCGCTCCTCTTCCTTCCACTGGTGTCCACTCTTAGTACCTCTTTGCATACCTTCTATCATTGATTCTTTACAAATGTCCAAACCATCGTAGTTGTTCTTTCTCTATGAGCGTCAGTATGTTCTCCATTCCCAGCATCTTCTTGCATCATCGTTTCTTATTCTATCCAGTCTCGACATTCCAACAATTGTACTCAGCATCTTACTCGCCTGTACAATACTTTACTTTTGTTTCTGGTGTTAAGGGCCCACTCTTTATATCCATAAGTTAGTATTGGTGTTAAAATACTTGTATATTACTGTTTTTATCTTCCTCGGAATGTGCCGATCACTAAGCAGTGGAAACTCCGTTGTACTTGCCAATTCTATGATTTAACTCCAGGGTCATTTCATTCCCTGTTCCAGAACATACTCCGAAGTATTTAAAATGGTCTATTTATTTCAGTAAACCATCTCCCAACGCAATATCCAGCTCCTTCTGTTCTCTACCCACCAGCATAACTTCCGTCTTCTCCCCACTCACCTTCATTCCCCTAGCCGTCAGTATTTCATCCCACGCAGCAACAAAATTCTATAGGCATAGCCAAGGATTAAGCCATCCATCCTCCTCTACACCAATCTTCCACAATAATCCATGAAGATTTTTAATAGAATCGGAGAGGCACACTGCTCTGCTTTACTTCGGTTGTAACTTAAAACCAGTCATCGCTATTCAGCTGTGTCTTTACATATTTATAAAAAAAATAAATAATTTAATTGAAATGGTTGACGATTTCGTCTTCTGAGACCATTTTACTTTACATATAATTGGAAGATAAATCAAAGATTTAAATCAACATCTTGTTCTTAGCTGTAAAACAATTGAATACAATAAAATGATTCGAACATTTTAATCTTAATCCTAATTTTAAACATATTCACAATAACAAGATTATTATTATCATAACTATTATTCATTATATATATATATATATATATAGTATATTAATATATATGATATATATATATATATATATTATATATATATATATATATATATATATATATATATATATATATATATATATATATATATATATATATATATATATATATATATATATATATATATATATATATATATATATATATAATATATATATATATATATATATACTATATATATATATATAATATATATAATAATATATATATATATATATATATATATATATATATATATATATATATATATATATATATATATTATATATATATATATATATATATTGTACATATATTAGTGATGGATCTCATGCAATATTTTCTCATTTGCGGATGCGGATGCGGATGCGGATGCGAATGTCGAATTTTGGTGTTGTGCGGATGCGGATGCAGATGAGGATGTTGAATTTTAAAAGTTCGGATGCGGATGAGGATGTTAATTTTGATGAGCATGTGAATGCGATAAAAGATGATCCGATGCTGAATATGGTTGATAAAAAAAAGATGAAAAAAAAACTGGAGATAGAATAGAACATACAGGAACACAACTATTAATATACTTAAATGAGAAACCGTGAACACCTACATGAACACCTTTAGAGTAGTAAGGGGGGCACTTTTGACTTGGAAAAAAAGTCTAACGGGATTTTGATTTGCAATTGTAAATCATTCCGTTCATACTGACCTCACGCTATTTCCTGACACCGTTAATTGCTACATTCACCTCACACTCTTTCCTGATTTTTTTTTTGCGGTACAATCCGTTTGAAATCGGTACGAATCTGGAGACAAGGGGGCAAGGGGGAAGGAGGCACGGGGTCTGAGGGGTCCGCGGGGGTCCGTGAACCGACCAAAAAAAATGGCCAGGAAGGTCAATGAGAAAGCAACATGCCACGCAATTGCAGAAAAAACCGTTAGACTTTTTTTTCCAATCAAAAGTGCCCCACATTCCCCCCTCGAGAACAGCAGGAAATGGAACAATAGAAGAGAAAAGATATATAATTAATTAATTTGAAAAACAAAGTTTTCTGACAGACTCTATCAAAGACTATTAATATGTCTAGCTTCATCAAAGATCCACTGAAATGGCAAATAGCAGATAAATATGGCAAGGAAACGTTTTGTGCACTTCGTTGATCCTCACTGATCCGGACTTGCCGTCATACATCATTGAACCTCTTCTGCTAAAGCAATAATCATTCTAATGGAAATCAGTGAAGTAAGAAGGCAAGTTCCATCAGTTAGTATCAACGAAGTGCTCAAAACGTTTCCTCGCCTTATTTCAGCTGCCAATTTTTTTTGGTAGAATTCATGAAGAAATTAAATAGGATACAAAGAAAATAAGGTAATCAAAGGATCTCAGAGAGAGACAGTATAAGGAGAAGGATTGGAAATTAAGAAAAGGAGTAAGGTTGGTTGGATTCATCTTCAAGACTATCATGGAAAAATGGGTAAGAAGTTTATTCTGGATAAACAAATAGGAAAGCGAATTCAACAGCTATACTTTTCGTTTTTAAGAAAAGTCATTGATAGGGGTAAATATTGAAATCATCTAAAATGAAAATTTCAGAAAAGAGAGAAGCCTAGGAAATGTGGTCTATTTTAAAGTTTGTGCGTCGAAGAAAATATGAAAAAATAGGATAGTCAGTTGAGTTGGGAGACAGGTATGCAGAACAAATGGATTTAGGAGGTAGATTGGCAAGAGATCTCGAACCTCAAGGTAGCAAATTCTGAAGACTCGAAATCAGAAATAAGAGAACAAGCCTCATTGAACACATAAACATAACAATCACCTTTTGCCGAATATTGAAAACAGATATAGTAACATGGAACGTTCAAACAACCAAATTATAGTTCATATTAAAAAGTTAAGTTCAGAAGACGAAAGATAATGTTCAACAAATTGAAAATTAGAATGTAGATAGAGAATGTTGCAGAAGCTAATGACGAAATAAGATCGAATACAAAAAAACATAGAGACAAGGCCATAAAGGAGACATTCTTGTCACTGAAGATCGAGAACTTCTATTCTGTGAAAGGGTATGAGTGTAAGAAGGGTTATTTTTGGAAGCCATTACTCTTACCTTCTCCATGGCTGCGTTCATTTGCAATATAATTTTAAATAAATCATGAAACAAAGGATTGCCTATTAGTCATGCCCATAGATCTTCCTTTATTGTGACTGAGAAAGAAAATGAAGCAAAAACAGAAATAAATTTTTAGCACTGGAATTCAATGAATAATTAATCTCTGACACTCTCTCTGCCTAAAAGGTGATTCTCACCTAAGTGCTCTGTTCATATATATATATATATATATATATATATATATATATATATATATATATATATATATATATATAGATATATATATATATATATATATATATATATATATATATATATATATATATATATATATATATATAATATATATATATATATATATATATATATATATAGGAGATCCCGGTTAGCTCAGTGGATAAAGCGGAGGATTTGCACGCTTTAGGAACGGAAGTTCGAGCCTCGGTAAAACGAAGACTCCGATCGCGCCGCCCACTAACCAAGATCGGACACAAAAAATTGCCGCTCGTAGGAGATTTTCTGTAATTAATTACAGTTTACGGCAAATACACTAATCTCAATACCCACACCTCAGCCAAAAACACAGCCAACACATAAAAATACAATCTATAATGACAAACGTCCACAGATAGTTGGGAAATCTGGACTTGAAAGACCGTGGCAGGGGCTGCTATCAACCCCAGAATACTGTACACCAAATCACCAAGCTGGGTGGCACCACTGGTCGGGAAAACATTACACACTCTCCTTCTCCCGACTTATCCTCACCTAGGTGAGAGTTTAAAAAGTGGCGAATTAACTAACTAACCAACTAACTAATATATATATATATATATATATATATATATATATATATATATATATATATATATATATATATATATATATATATATATATATATATATATATATATATATATATATATATATATATATATATGAGAATGTCTAAACTTTAGTTTGACATCATCAAATCGTGAATATCTTCTTCATCAAAAGTTAATCGTAATCTACAATGTACACACGAAATGGAACAGTGTGTACATTGAACCACTAAATGAACAAGTAAATAAATGAACCACTTGTGTCACATAAGATAGGAAGAAAAGTTAAATGTTGTATTTGTATGCAAGTGAACCTTGAAAATAATGTCAATATCCTAACATCGAGGTTTCTTCTGAAGATCTAAAACCGGTATTGTCCGCTACCGTGACATAAAGGTAGAGTGAGTGAATTACGTACTATAAGGTGCTGGTTCGATCCCTCATGCGGATCCTAGAAAGAAGCTTCTTAAAAAGTTTCCCACCTATGCT
>SEYY01001843.1:100000-102500 GCA_009176605.1 Armadillidium nasatum | reverse complement strand
ATATATATATATATATATATATATATATATATATATATATATATATATTCTTTGTGAATATAAATTTAATATTCAAGTTTCCCCAAAAATCAAGAATTATTAAGAATTTCACTATGTATTCAGAAAATCTCTCTCCAGCTTTTTGAGAAAATCCAGATTTTCGTGAAATCCACCCAAATCCTCCATTAGAACAGACCAAACCTTTAAACCTTTTTGAATATTAATGTTTATTTCTGTAACGATATCATATATATATATATCATATATCATATATCCCATTTTCAAAGAAATAAAAAATATTTATTTTTTCGAAGTTTAATAAACATACCTAAATAAAACGAATTCATGATATTCGTTTTTCCCTTTACATTTACTTAATACGTAAAAATTTTTATTTATAGATTTATGCAAATTGATCAAAAAACTTAATCTAAAGTTCATTATATATATACCTCAATAATTAATGAAAAAGGATTAGAAAAATATAAATCTAATTTTTATTATAGTTTTTGAGAACTGGGCTTTGGCACACAGTTTGGGAAGTCGTGTGAGCTTCATCGTAAGTAAGGATATTTTAATAAGCAATTAATTATATTAATTAAATGGTCAAATAATGTTTGTATTTCTTAATTAATTAAATGTGAGTTTGGTTCTCCCAATATGAATGACGGTGGTCAATTTTACCCCAAAAGGAAAATATCTAACAGAGAAAGATGGCCCAAACGATTTCTTTCCAGTCATTCACTGCAAATACTAAAGCTATAAGAATCCACAAGCATATGTGAAAACATAAGAATACATTAATAATTCTCTTGATAAAGATGAGGTGGGGTAGTATCCATTATCCATCACTATTCTAAAGTTAAACTTAATCCATAATCCGACAGCAAATGGTAAATGGTAATATTCGTATTTTTATCACTGAGCAACGAGTTGGCGAATGCGAGAATCGTTGCCTGTTTATTCAAGTGTATGCAAAGATTATTCAGATGTACTCTACTGTTGTAAAGTTTATGATGTTCATGAAAGCTGATCCTATATTTATAAGTTTCATATGCAAAAATTGAGGAGGATTTATAGAACTTTGTGAATATTTTGAACATATGGATGCGAACGACAACACAAATATATACCCACTAAAATATGAACAGAGTATGACTAATGAAAACGTACTATGAATGAATGCAAAATAATCTGAATAAAATGCTGATATTTTAAGAAGATATACGATATTGAATTGCTCCAGGATCTTGCTGTAATGTGAAAAAAGAGCGAAATCTGATGATACTTGGAGAAAAAAAGATTCTATCAGTGACAAAAAAATAAATAAATAAATAAATAAATAAACAAATAAAAATAAAAAATTACCAAGCAAAATGAATGTCTGTTGTTTTACCGTAAAATGGAAAAAGAGAAAAAATATTAGAAAAAAAGTTGTAAAAAAAACCTGTAATTATTATATAATATTATGCATTTATTTAAAAAATAATATAATTATTAATTAAATAGTTATGAAACACAAAGGTTTAGTAATCGAATCAATTGTATTATTATAAAATTATAACATAATTATTAAATAATTATGAAATGCAGAAGTTTATTTATCAAAATAAATAAAATAAAAAAAAAAAAAAAAAAAAAAAAAAAAAAAAAAAAAAAAAAAAAAAATATATATATATATATATATTATATATATATATATATATATATATATATATATATATATATATATATTATATATATATATATATATATATATATATATATATATATTATATATATATATATATATAATATATAATTTAAATGATTTATTTGTGATTATTCGTAATGTGTCAAATGAATGAATAAAAATCGGAGAAAGACGATTAATTAATGGAAATGACGTCAAAATTTCGAGTTTGACATTTTACGTCATTTCCAGATACACAAACACGATTATTCCACAAAATAACAAATATATAATATATATATATATATATATATATATATATATATATATATATATATATATATATATATATATATATATATATATATATATATATATATATATATATATATATATATATATATATATATATATATATATATATATATATATAAAGATAAAACCTTTGTTTTTTTCCACCTCCCCACCCCCCACCCCACCCTCCATTTCTTTTCTTTCCTCAATAGGTAAAATGGTCCTGGACAAAACCGATTCTGCAAAGTCTTCTAAATCTGTTATTAGTTTTTGATATTTTAAAATTTACTTATTTTTATAATAAAGATTTATTTTAAAATGAAATTTTAAACAAAGTTTTGTAATGATTTTTAATGCAAGTATTTTTAATGGGTGAAAAATAAGCTTCAAAGTATTGAGAGATGATTCTTACTGATTTTGTCAGTCACAAATTTACACGATTTTCAGACTCACTAAGGTTTTTTTTTTTTTTTTTTTTTTTTTTTCAAAAACAGTTTTTAAAGACTTTCGTGATAATAGTCGGAGAGAAAGATT
>SEYY01001843.1:82500-85000 GCA_009176605.1 Armadillidium nasatum | reverse complement strand
AAGAAACTCCCATTCGCGCCTGCCCCCGGGTAGTGCAAATGGTGACCCCAGAGTGACACGAACACCCAAATTCAACTGAAACACCCAATCGTCTAATTAGGACTCATTAATTTGATTGCAAGAAAGAATACATCTACAATTACGAGCAAACAATACCCACAGCAAATACAAAAGCAGTGAAAGTGAATTTCTCGAAATACACTCGTGAGGCCTAAACAAACCCTCCAAATCGGCCTATATCAGATATCCTTCCCCCCCAGCCGAAGGAAGAAGGGGGTGGGGGATTCAAGGAAGCTCCACCTGCCCCGTCTCGAAAAAAGGAAAGAAATGTGTTATAGGGGCAGAAACATTTGAAAACCTCGTCCCCCATTTTAAGACTGAGAAAATAGGGGTATTTTTGAGGGAAGGCCCGAGGAGAATATTCACTGATGCACACACAGAGTGTGCACACCAACACGAAAAAAAAGAAGATAGAAGGAAGAAATAATAATATGTTAAAGAGTGTGAATAAAATAATACTATTGTGCGGGTATTTTATTTTTATGTGATCAATATATGATGAAAACCCAAATTAATGATTTTAATAATATTGCTAATAAGTAAATTTGTAATAATAATACTGGTAAAAAAAATAAATAATAAAAATAGTAATGATGTTCAAAATAAAGAGAAAGCGACCAGCTGTAAAAACAGAGGAAAAGGAATCAGAAACTTAAAAAGAAAATAAAAATAAAAAAAATAAATAAAAAGAAAATTTTTTTTTTTTTTTAACAAAATAATAAAAATAGTGATTAGTGTTAGTTTTAATAATAATGATGGTAATACCAGTGATAATAGTAATAATAAAGGCTATTTGTATGATGAATATGGCCTTTGAAAAAAAAAATAATAATAATTGTATATTCATTATTAACCAAATAGTGTCTAATTGAAGCTACGAGGTGCAATCAAATCCTGTTAGATTTAGAAATAATAAATCCGATCGAACATTGCGAAAATAAGCATGCAAAATTGCGCGGAAGAAATTATTTATTCTAGATTGTATAGTACTGAGAAAAAAAACTGTACGTGCGAAATAAATAGCGATCGGAAGCAAACTTTTGCCTGCACATTTCAAAAAATAATAAATAAATAAATTAAAAAAAAAAAATAAGTTAATTGAAGATTCAAAAATACTGAAGTCTACTTTAAAAAAAAAAAAAAAATGTAATGCCATAGAAAACGGAAAATATACTCTTCTAGGCAGAAATTAAGGAATGATAATTCGAAGGAACGGAGAGAAAGGAAGCAGATATTCGGACGGAAATGGGAGGAACTTTGAGATGTTGGTCAACAGTTCAAAGAGGTAAATATCATCCTGTTTAGTGACCTGGATTAAAAAGGAGCATGATATAAATGCCGCCAGGCAGTGTAACGAATTGACTGACACCATACTCTAAACAAGAAAAAAAAAATTTACGAGGAACATCGTTGAAAATTTTGAAGTATCTAACCCACCCAACCGAAATCGTGATTCTACTTATTGTGAAGCGTAATTGAAGCATATTTGGTTTATGAATCGGAATTACGTGAATGTTAATCACAATAATTAATAAATGCTAATAAATTAAGTAGATTTCAAATAGAAACTTACGCCAAAGGTAAAGGCGAAAAATGGGAAAAATCCAACTTGGGCATGAAAAAAAAAAAAAAAAAAAAAAAAAAAAAAAAAAAAAAAAAAAAAAAAAAAAAAAAAAATTTTGAAAAAAAAAAAAAAAAAAAAAAAAAAAAACTTGAGATACCCTCGTTAGCTCAATAGGCCTAGAAACAACGGTTACTATTCAAACTAAAGAGAGCCGGTAAAACTACATTCGGGCACTCTGCGTCTGACCTTCGCGGCGAAAGGATGCTCTTCAGAGCTCCGGCCGCGAGTCAGGGGAATTAAACCTTGAAGGCAACTAATTACCTCATCTTATAATTAATCTGTAATCAACTCTAGAGTGCGTTTCGTAAATCCATATTGATCATTATTGCCAATTTATTATTTGTTGATCTTGTGATTACCATTATTCTGTGCATGTTGTTTCATCGAATAAAGAATTAAGCTTCATTTCGTCTTTTAAGAAGAAACCCCATTCGCGCCTGCCCCCGGTAGTGCATATATATATATATATATATATATAATATATATATATATATATATATATATATATATATATATATATATATATATATATATATATAATATATAATATATATATATATATATATATAATATATATATATAATATATATATATATATATGACCTGAATATTGTTCGAACAAGTCCAATAAAATCAGCAAGGAAGTGAATAAGAAATAATTAACCAGAATAAGAAAATTATGGATAGAGATGAGAAATAAATACTAGGAGACCTGTTACCATCAGGATTAGTGAAAGAAGTGAGAAGTTGCTCATGAGTTTTTTGAAGAAGAGGAGATTTTAAGGGAGTGAGGAAAATTTAGAATATATATCAATT
>SEYY01001843.1:62500-75000 GCA_009176605.1 Armadillidium nasatum | reverse complement strand
TCCCTTTTAAGAACAAGAATGGTGTCCCCAATAGAGTAACCTTAACACCCAATTTCTGATAAAGAATTATTAAATTGATTTCAAGAAAGAATATGTCTACAATTAAAAACAAACAAAAAGAACAACAAACACAAAATCAGTGTAAATGGGAATTTTTGAAGTCAGCAAGGAAAACTAATTAACTCCCCAAAATCGGTTAAAATCATATATTCCCCCCGCCCCCAGCCGAAAGAAGAAAGGGGAAGAGTTATAGGAGAGACTCATCACACACGACAATGTGGCAAAACTCATAATAAAGTTTTTAAAAAAAAACAGGATCTGTTACAGATCAGGCGAGAAGCGGTCGCAGACGTACTGCCAGCGATAAAGGTACAACTCCCCGCTTACACGGAGTCCCAAGAAAGGTATACGACGGTTGTCTGATATAACCGGCGTCAGCAGATCGAGTATAGGCCGCATTTTAATAACAAGCAAATGACATCAATATAAATTGCATATGGCACAGCATATGTGTGAAGACGACATGGATAGACAGCTGGAATTTTGTGAGTGGGTATTAAGCAAATTTTAAGAGAATGCAGGTTTCTCAGCCGGCATATTGTCTACAGACGAAGCAAACTTTTACGTTAATGAAGAGGTGAATCGACAAAATGTACGTTATTGGAGCACTACAAACCCTCACTGGCTGAACCCAACAAAGATGCAGGGTGCTGGTAAAGTAATGATATGGGTCGGGATATGGGGTCACAGGGTTATTGGACCATTTTTCATCGAAGGGAATCTTACTGCCGATAAGTATCTGAATATGCTGCAGGAAGAGATTTTCCAATCCATTTTAGACGAGGATGGTAACTTTCCGGTGTACTTTCAGCAAGATGGAGCACCACCTCATTTTGGTATTGACGTACGTGACTGGTTGCATTATCAATTCCCAGATACTTGGATCTGACGGCGTGGTCCTTACCGCACTTGATTTTTACCTCTGGGGGCATGTCAAGGCTGTGGTGTATCGGGAAAAGATACGAAAGATAAATCATCTCAAACAACGTATCATCGACGCCATTACAGGCATAACTCAACCTATGCTTGAACGTGTTCTTCAGCAGCGGATGATACGCATTGAAGTGTTTCGAACGCAATGGTTTTCATGTAGAGCATATTATGTAAATAAAAGTGGCTTCGCGTTAAAGTGTATTATTTCCCTATGTATGGAAACTTATGGGACACCCTGTATATATATATATATATATATATATATATATATATATATATATATATATATATAATATATATATATATATATATATATATATAATATATATATATATATATATATATAATATAATAAATATTTATGAGAGGTATATTGAGAGAGTAAGAATACGCTTGGTTTGCCAACTATGATTAATTTGTGTTCCCTTGATCCTTTTCTGATGCAAATGAACAAAAACGCAGATTTTCATTTGTTTTTAATCTTCAAAGAGAATTTGAGAAAGAAAAAAGAGAATTTCTTATTTTATCATAAAAAAAAATCTTTCAAAAAAGAAAAATGCTCTTTTTTTTATTCAACGTTTTTAGGCGTTTTTATTTGAAGCAAAATCTCATATTTGATCATGATAAAATTCAAGGATTTTTGCCTACTTCAATTGCAAGCATGTTTTAATTTAATATTCTAAACATTGCTTTCATGTCCATACATCTTATGTATAAAACGTATGAAGCAGAGGCGTGTATAAATAAAAAAAAAATTTGAGAAAAAATGGCTAATAAACTCAAGGTGAGACGATAAAATTGTTTGAAAGTTAAAAATAATTGATTATAAACAACGCAATAAAGTTTTTATTTTCAGTGTACCTAATTTTTATGGTCTTAGCTGAGGACGAAAATCTTTTATTTTTTTAAAATAACTTATCTACAATATACTTTGTTAATTAACATATATAAAAGTTTTACAACCTCGCTCTAATTCTCACAACTTTGATTCTTGCAGATGTAATTTCTTGTTATTTGCTTTTTCAATTTGCTAATTTAATTAAGAGTTCTAATTTTCCCCTTCAGATAAGTATTTCGCACCCTAAAAAATTATTTTATTATAATCTCGACTGAATGAATTAATCTTTTTCTCCATAGTTGACTGCATAAGTTCTTAAATGACTTTTCTCTTTGCTATCTTATTATCATAAAGTACAGAAGTAGGATGAATAGTTATGCACCTTTTTTTTAACTTTCATTTATGACAGAACATACTGAAGATATCTAATAGGCTGGATATGTATAGATATATATATATATATATATATATATATATATATATATATATATATATATATATATATATATATATATATATATATATATATATATATATATATATATATATATATATATATATATATATATAATATATAATATATATATATATATATATATATATATATATTATATATATATATATATATATATATATATATATATAATATATATATATATATATATATATATATATATATATATATATATATATATATATATATATATATATATATATATATATATATATATATATATATATATATATAGTATATTTAAAAATTATATTTTTAAAAAATGATGGCACCCTCCGACTTTAAGAAGGAAAAAATTTATGGCAACCAGAGAAGATTTGTACTATTTCTTCTATGATGGATGTCATCTTCTAGGTATCAATGAAATGTTATCATTCATTTTTTAATTACTCTTTGAATAGTAGCAATCTGATCACTTCATGAAACTTATTTTATTGGATTATTGTGCCATGACAAGTCTAAATATAAACTTCACATCTCTAAATTCTCTGACTTTATAAATGGTGCAGTTTTTTCTTCAACTCCTTTTTGTAGTCAGCTTATTTATCAGCAGCATCTATAGGTTCAAAGGGTAAAGAATCTTTTTTTTTTTATTTCTCCATATTTTGCCATTGAATGAGATAGAGCTGGTGCAAATAAGAGTTTTAAAAAGGCCAAAATGAATTATATTCCTCATTCAATATGAATGCAGATATAAAATATTTTTGACATGAAGAACAAGTTTACAACTTTACCAGATTCTTTACCACATTAAAAGTTGTCGACTTGTGGGTAATCACAGTGAACCAAATTGGAAATTTCTCTCTAAGATCTTGAGGAAAATAACTAATTCTCAACTTCTGAGCCACCAGAAAAAAATATAAGTTAGCGGTCCATTAAGTTTAACAGAATGTCAACATCTCCATTATATTAATTTTTATTTTTCAAGGAATAATCTTCCATATTAACTTCAATTAATTTGTTCTAACGCAGAAGAATGAGAGTAGTATCTCTGTAAACTTAGAACAATTAAGACAACGGAAACTTAGTGTTCGTCATTATTTGTACAAGGTATTACTGCAACTTCCAGTGGAAAGCTGGAAGTTGATGAGCTACTTTTTTTTTATAAGAACCTTAAAAATCTTTAATTTTCTAAATATGTTGCTCATTCAGAAGAAAAAATGTTCCATGTGACTTTTGTTGCATCAACTGCGATAGTAGAGAAAAACTGTAGTCTTAGGAAAAAGGGCTCATTGCTAGAGCATCATACAATTTAACAACAAGCTCTTCGAATTTTTCCTTTGAACTTAAACTCTTGTCTTTTTACATTGAAGTAGAAAAGATAGACAATTATCCACGAAATGGCTATTCTTTCTAAAGAAGTTTAGTACAGTGGAAGCAAAGAACCTGGTAACGGAAAAAAAGATTTATGCTACGACAAAATCTTAACTTTTGTTTAGTAAAAAAATTCCATTTATTGAAATCTAAAGTCTCAGTCTCCTTTGGAACTTGAAAAAACATTAAATGAGAGAACATTAAAGTAATATTTAGTAATTCACTTTAATAAATTATGAAACAGCTGGCAAGGAAATTAATATAAAATGACCAGCTAACAAGCAACCGGTGAAGCATGACTCAATTTTTAATTTTTTGGAAATAAAGAAATATTCTGTTCTTTTACTATTAGGCCACGTAAAGCTTTTAAATTATAGAGTAGCTAAACAACAATAGAACAATAGCTGAAAGTTTCAAATAGCAAATAGCATTGAAATAGACAGTTGAAGTAACGTGACCTTAAAAAAATCCAAAATCTCAAAGTAACTTTCACTGGTGTTAAATATCTTATTGGGTCAGACCAATTAAATAGCATTTCATAAAACTGAAGCTAATTTTTTTTTTTTTTTTTTTTTTTTTTTTTTTTTCATTCGAATTTTTCCAAAGTCAGATTTAACTATTTAGCTTTAATTAACAGTTTCTTTACCTCTCCATTCTCTTCTTTGGAGAAATCAGACACTACCTAAGAGGAATAACAGATTTGAAAGAGCATTGCAACTTCCCTATTGCAATAATAATTTTATGATTCAGTCATGTTCAACTTCACCAAAATTTGAAATTAAGATTAGTAATTCGAAATTTATTCCATGGAAAAGTTAATTTAAATAAAGATCTATAAGTTCTAAGTTTGAGTGCTTGAAACTTGCTAAAGCTTTGTTGATAATTCAAGGTTAATTCAGTCAATAACAACTTAATAATTTAGGTTAGGTTAGGTTAAAGGAATAACCAAGACACTATTATTTAATACATAAACATGCAATTCGTCTTGCAATTATGTAGTAACTTTTAGGTTATTCAAAAAAAAAAAAAAAAAAAAAAAAAAAAAAAAAAAAAACATTGAAGCATGCAAGTAAAGTAACCAAATGCTAACCAACAATTAAATTCAAAAATGCAAATGGCTTTCGATTTGCTCATCAGGTAAGTTAAATATTTAAAATGAACATATTTGAACGATTTGCAGTCTTTTTCTACACTAACAATTATGTGTCATCTCATGAAATATTAAAAAAATTAAAATATTCAAAGTGCAAATTTTTCGCATATTTAATCGTTCTTAGCTTTGTATATTAATATATGAGTGAACATTATAAAACCAGCAAAAATTCACTGAAAAAAAAAAAATAAAAAAAATATATATATATATATATATATATATATATATATATATATATATATATATATATATATATATATATATATATATATATATATATATATATATATATATATATATATATATATATATATATATATATATATATAAACGTATAGCTTTTTTAGGAAAACTAACACACTCGTTCTCCGATAAAATATTTCTCTATTTAAAACCACTAATTATAAAACAATAAAAAATAAAAAGTTAAAACGAAGGGAACAATAAATTAAAAAGAAAATAACAAGTAACAAGGATAAAAGAGCTAACGAACGTTTCAGGAAACTAACTCTTTCCCTCTCATCAGCGCAACTGAGGACAGAAGGCAGAAAGACAAAAGTAAGAAGCTTCACGTCGACAGAAGTTCGAAAAAATAAAAAAAATTAAAAATTATTCAATCATCGAGAATACCAAATCTGATCACCTTATTGCGTATGTGGAAAAACTTTTCTTAAAAATTACTATTCAAAGTAACCTAAAAGAACGGTGTCTATTATCAAAAAAGTCTGAAGATGTATTGAAATTATCTAGAGTTTTAATAAAAAATGCTTCAATGAATCTGTTTAGATTTTTTGACTTTGATGAAAATAAAAATGCTGCATCATTCCAGTTTATTTTTATTGTTTGCTATATAAAAATTGCATTGCTGGTGTTGCATCTTCTTACATCGGCTTTGTGTTGTTCTACACGATCAGTCTCGCTGATATTTTAATATATATATATATATATATATATATATATATATATATATATATATATATATATATATATATATATATATATATATATATATATATATATATATATATATATATATATATATATATATATATATATATATATATATTGTGAGCCTCTGTGCTCAATGTCTATTGCTGATATTTTTCACAGATTGATGTCATGGAAGATTCGTGTATTAATACTCCATGTTGGAAGATCTTATATGGAAGGTCCATTTCCCCAGAAAAAAAAAATGATGATCAACATTTCATTAAAATGAAAGGATGAGTTTCTTTTAATTTTTTCATTTTTGGTTTCGGGAATTAATTCTTTTTTATTTTCTATCTTTCACAGGTAACAAACTTAATTATATATACAAAAAAGACTATTATCATTGTATAAAATACTTTATAACAACAACTCAATAAAATAAATTAAAGAGTTAAAAAAACAATTCAAGGAAGAATTATAAAGAAGAAAGTAGGCTTTTCGGTGAACTCAAAAAAAAAATCACGTGAGTTCTTATTCTTTATCTTTCATTTTGTTTTTTTTACAACTACGAAAATTTTTCAACATTATAATCATAATGAAAATTTTTTATAAAGGAAATGTTTAAATTTCTTTTTATAGCTTCCGGGTTTGGAGCTACCTCCATTTCCAAGTTTGGAGCTACATTCAATTCCGAGTTGGATTTACATATACAACGAAAGGAAATTATCATTGTTTCTTCATATTCTGTCAGTTCAGAACTAGAACCAGAACCCTTAATCTGTTCCGCTCTTTTACTCTTATAACCATTCCTCTACATACTGACCTTGTTGTCAAGAGTTAATACCTTGTCCATATTTCTTTTATATGAAAGTAAATATCTTCACTTCTACGTGTTTGCTTTCACCTTCTTTTACCTTGAACTATAGAAACAGTTCTTGTTGTATACTCGTTGTCATTTGCTCTTTTATGTAATCCTCCTGCACTCGCAGAACGCTGGAAATTTTTTTTTTCGCTAAAGCCAGACTGCAGCATCAACTCAACCAACCATCTCTTTGAAGAGGATTCAACATCGATTACCAACCTCGCCTTACGCCTTACGACACGGAGAAGAGAACGTCTCAACTAGATTACCCAGAACCGCCTCCTCATCAGTGGATTTAAAACAAACGGTGGGTGAAAAACAAATCGGTTCTCTTTTTCAATTAATTTTAAATATATCATTATTTTATTTTTGTCTGTTTGGATATTCAAAGTTGCGCTATTATATATATATATATATATATATATATATATATATATATATATATATATATATATATATATATATATATATATATATATATATATATATATATATATATATATATATATATAATTTGTCAACTAATCACCTTTCAATTGTGAATTATTTTGCGTGACAACTGTAATAAAGTGATAAAGGATGCTCTACATCTATTCAAATATGGAAAACGAGAATATTATGATGTTTGGTTATGGTTTTTTGCAATGGGAATGCTACAGCTGCGGTTGAAGTGTATCGTCAATGGTTTTCGTATTGTAGAATTCGGGATAAACACGTATTTATCAAAACTTTCAACTCATTGTGTGAGATCTGTAGACTTTCCGGATCGCACATCACATGTGAACGTGCTAGTAGACAACATGTAAATGAAGTATAAGGCATTCTGGATTAAGTAAAACAGAGCCCTACGAATAGATTATAAAAATTGTAGCTCAACTTGAAATTCATCAAAACAAGAATGTTCCACACGTTGCACGAAAAGAGTTTATAATCCATAACACCTACAGCAAGTACAGCACCTACAAACAGGAGACTATGTTGGATGCATGCAATTTTGTCGATGGATAAACGCTAATATCATTTGGTTAGAGATATGTTTTTTTACTGATAAAGCAATATTCACTCGTAACGGCGCCAGAAATACCTGTAACTCTTCATTGATGGTATGACGAAAATTCTCATGAAATTGTCGAAAAGCATTTTCAGTTTCGTTTTTCAATTAACGTGTTGAGTAAGATTGTCGATTGTCATTTAATTCGTGGTTTCATTATTAAGAATTGCCTAACAGTAAAACAAGTTAAAATGTCTATTAGAAGATGTTCCTTTAAACATAAGAAATGTTATTTACTATCAGAAAGATGGATCTTCTCTACATTTTGCTCGACAGGTCAAAATATTTAAATGGAACTTTTCCTGAATGATGGGTTGGCCAAGGTAAACCTATTAGTTGACCGCCAAGGTCTCCAGACCTAATATTATTGAATTTTTGTTTATGAGACTGGTTTAAAAATGAGATAAACAAAAGAAAGATGTACAATCGAGGTTTACTAATTCGCCGTATTTTGGATGAAGCAGCTCACATAAAAGAAAAACGAAAAGAACTTGGGAAAGCAACAAATTCTATTAGCAGACGAGCCAAAAATGTGTAGAGGTCAATAGTGGTACCTTTGAAAATTTATTGAAAAATAAATATACTTTTCAAATAAACTTTTGCCAGCATACTTGATCATGCTTGAACCTTTGGAACGCAGTAATTCGAAAACAAATGAAAATCGGACCACAACTTTTTTTTTTTTTTTTTTTTTGTTATATATTTATGTGTAGAATACACATCTGGAGTTTTGTGCGTTCCTCCAGACTCCTCCGAAAGAATATCCTGAAAACGGATTCTGAAAATTGCCAGCTATCCTGTACCCTGCAAATTTGCTATCCAGCCCATCATTAAAAATAATAATAATAATAATAATAATAATAATAATAATAATAATAATAATAATAATAATAATAATAATAATAATTATAATAATAATAATTATTATTATTATTATTATAATTATTATTATTATTATTATTATTATTATTATTATTATTATTATTATTATTATTATTATTATTATTATTATTATTATTATTATTATTATTATTATTATTATTAATAATGTTTTAATTATTAATGAAATTTCTGATACATTTTGGATAAATTTCCATTTGTTCAAAATTTGAAACTGAATATAAAATAAATTCTCAGAGTGAAAAAGCTTTTTTTGAAATGTTCTTGAGTGTTCCAAAACACGAAGAATAGATTTAATTTTCTCTACAAAGATAAAATCTTCTAATCGATATTATAGTAAATATATATATATATATATATATATATATATATATATATATATATATATATATATATATATATATATATATATATATATATATATATATATATATATATATATATATATATATATATATATATATATATATATATATATATATATATATATATATATATATATATATATATATATATATATATATATATATATATATATATATATATATATATATATATATATATATATATATATATATATATATATATATATATATATATATATATATATATATATATATATATATATATATATATATATATATATATATATATATATATATATATATATATATATATATATATATATATATATATATATATATATATATATATATATATATATATATATATATATATATATATATATATATATATATATATATATATATATATATATATATATATATATATATATATATATATATATATATATATATATATATATATATATATATATATATATATATATATATATATATATATATATATATATATATATATATATATATATATATATATATATATATATATATATATATATATATATATATATATATATATATATATATATATATATATATATATATATATATATATATATATATATATATATATATTCAAATTGCATCCTAAAAAGTCAACTTTATTATAGATATACTTTAAGTAGCGGCTTAATAATTATCACCAATAAAAAGGTTATTTTTAAATGGAAATTAATTCCATTAAATTATTCTTTTGCACTTGTCATAATGTAGAAATAGGTTTATTATAAAAATAAATTTATTTAATTTTTATTAAGAAACTAAAAAATGAAATAAAATAGATAAATATTAAGATATTTACAGGAAATTTATTATAATGTATTTAGTAGGTCTAAAATTTTTATTTATTTTTATTTTTTAAAAATGTAAGCTCACTCATCATAGCATTAACCATTTAATAACCATTAATTAACCATTAATAAGTGAACCTAATTTATAATATATTCATAAAAATTAAATTTAATTTTATGTTTAATTAATATTTTAATGTTATAAAATATGTTTGAGTAACTTTATATTTACATATTTAAAAATATTATAATTTATAACAAAGTTTAATATGCATGTAGTAATAAAAAAGAATTAGAATTTGCTTGCAAATATATTTAAATTTATTAATATACGATATAAAGTTTTATTATTTAATTTATTTAAAAGCATCTTAAGAAGTAAGTTTGCAAATGCGAATTTAAAAAAATATATATTATTAGAGAAATAAAGCGTGAAATAATTTATAATATAAATAAATTCTCGTATAAAAAAACAAGTAATTTTTGCATTTATTTTAAAAGTATTATTACAATTACAATGCAGAAAAAGAAAACAGAATTTTCAGCCAAATTAAATCAAGAGCCTTGATTTTTAATAAAAATTGCTAGTTAGGGAGTTTAATATTGAAGTAAGTACAATAAGCAATATCAGAGGTTACTGAGAACCTTAGCAGTTTTATCCTGGGGTCTCTGATCATCCCCTAAAAAATAATGTCTACTCCTGTAGGCAAAGGTCATAGGTCTTTTAAATTCCAAAAGAGTTGGGACAAAACAGAATCCAAACCTAAATCAAAAATCGATATTCCCTGATACAACTCGCTTAAAACTGTTTAAGCCAAAGGAAAGGGGAAAAATAGATTAATAGAACAATTTTCAGACTTTAACAGTGGAGTACATATTACGTGCACGATTGAATATAGCGGTTAAGGCTGTATAGTCAAACAACTGAAAAGAGAAAAGATGAGGCTTTATGCGAAGACAAGTCGCACAAACTATCTTTAAAGGAGAAAATGTATGTCTAGATAATTGAGAAGAGCAATGTCTATTAATAGTAATACAATGAGAGGATGCATCAGTTCGAGGAGTAGAAAGAAATTGGAGAGGGTATTGAGAGCTGGAGAGTTGACAAGTCGAAAAATGAAATCTTTATCAAGAACAGTGTTTGTGTGAAATAACTCCAGATATATGGTATACATTACACAACACTCCTACACAAACCAAACCACAGGGGTGGTAAAAAATTTTAGAAGGAGCCGCAGAACACTGAATATCTTAGAAGGTTGTTTAGAAATAGAAGTAATTTGATCCTTTCAAGAAATCTCACAAGCAAAGGAAACACCAAGATTAATTAAAACAGAATTAGGTATGAGTGGTGTGTTTGCAAAGACAGTATTATAGTTTTGTTTAAGGCAATGACGAGTAGATAGGTGAAGGAACTGTTTTTTTGAAGCAATAAAAGTAACGATGTTTTCTTTTTCCGAAAACGAAAGATATGAGAAAGATTAGTTGCTCTTCTAGCGTCAACTATTTGCTGTTAAGTGGGTCGTCTTTCAAAATGGAAAAGTAAAGAAGGGTTTTGAGTGATCGGCTAAGAGTGAATTAGAGTTGAAGAAAGAGATAGATCAGTGATGAAAAGTAGAAAAAAAAGTTGTAGATAAAACAGTACCATGAGGAACTCCCCTATTGATAGATTTAAAGGAGGATCTTTGACTATCTACATCAGCATTTATAGAATAAATGAAAAGAAATTCAGAGAGAAGGCCATAGAGAGAAGATTAGATTCTGAATTAAAGTTTAGAAATCAAAGCTTTGCGCCAGACTTCATAGAAGCCCTTCGATTTTTTTAGCGCCACTCAAAAGATTTACAGAAATGCCTAAGAGCGGAGGATTAAGTGTCTGAGAGAAAATAAAGAAGATCGCAAGACGAGCGTTCCTTGCGAAAGATATACTGGCGATCTGAAATAAGGTTAAAAGATTTTAGATATTTCTAAATATTCTTATTAAAGACAGATTCGAAAACTTTGGAATAAACACTGGTTAAAGTGATAGGACAATTTTTTGGGGATTGAAAATGTGATTGGTTAAAGTAAAGTTTCCCTAACTTATTCATTGTTAAATCGAAAATCAAATTTTTTTTTTATCATGTCATATTTGATTACATATTCGTTATTTTAATTATTTAAGACTTTAATGAATTAATAAACATAAGACAAACTGGTTGTTGTAATTTGAAATTAAATAAGATGACACATTATATTAAGGCATTTTCCTTTCGTAATGTGCTTTAAGAGTTCAACGGTGAAAGTAATTAAAGCTTAATTGATTATTATAAATGACAAGTTATTCAGTCAAATAGGAATTTGCTTAGTTCGTGGCCGGCATTTATAATAATTAGAATTAATTCATTGTAACTTGCTGTTTGCAAAATAAATATATCTATATATGAATCACAATTATTATTATTATTATTAGTAGTAGTAGTAGTAGTAACAGTAGTGGTGGTGGTAGTAGTACTAATACTTTTATTACTATTATATTAGATTAGAACAAGTGGTTCTTATCTTGAAATGTTCTCTGTGATCGTAGTTTTTGGAGGAGGATTTAGACATCAGTTATCATATGCTAAAGATTCTTTCTTTGATCAGTAAGAAATTATATGTGGTTTAAAAGGTTTGTTTATTTCACTATAATCATTCCTGAATAAGTTCGTATAATTTTTGATGTTGGTGGAATTTAATGCAACAACTATGGAA
>SEYY01001843.1:55000-57500 GCA_009176605.1 Armadillidium nasatum | reverse complement strand
CTTACTAAGTAATACTTATACTATGTTAGGCTAATAATAAGGATGAGGTTGAGTGATGATGTTGAGTGGGTGGTGTCTTCTCCACTTCTTCCATGGAAGAAGTTTAGGAGACAAGTATGTATAATGATCGTTGACAATTTAGGGACTTCGCTGGAGACAGCTGACAGGTGCTTGTACCTTCAGGAGTATGGTGACAAAGATGAGATTAAGGCTAATAATGAGGATGAGGTGGAGTGACGGCGTTGAGAGAGCTATGGAGAGAGGGGTAAAAACCATGAAAAAAGTGGAGGAGACAAGGACGTATGATGATCGTCGACAATTGAGGGACCTCATTCAAGACAGCTGAAAGGTTCTTGCACCTACAGGAGTATGGTGAGAAAGATGAGATTACTTTATCAAAATCACTAGAAGAATAAATTTTTCCTCGTTAAATATTAAAATTTAAATTATTTAAAAGTATATCAAATTAAGTTTACTTTGACTTCATAATATATAAGTAACGAATAATAGTTGAAATAATTCTATAAAATTAAGGAAAAACCATATGGTTACAACACCAATCAATTCCACCAATTCTAACCGATTTTTCAATTAACATATATAATTATATGTTAAAGTGTGAAGCTGATAAACTTTTTTTTTTTTTTTTTTTTTTTTTTTAATTATACTGAACATATATTCAGTAGATTAATAAAATTAAGGAAATTTTGAATTGTTAACTGTAACCAAATTTCAATAAAATTGAAAGCTCGTATCTTCGATTCGTAGTATTCTCTGCAGAAGGATTCGCGCGCGAGTATGTGTGTGTGCGTGTGTGTGTGTGTGTGTGTGTGTGTGTGTGTGTATGTGTGTATGCATACGCGTGTGCTTTGAAAGAGATGGGTTTTGCCAAGTTAACCTGTGCAGGAAGAAATTCTTGAAAGATATATGTGTTGCGGAGATTAATCTATATATATATATATATATATATATATATATATATATATATATATATATATATATATATATATAATATATATATATATATATATATATATATATATATATATATATATATATATATATATATATATATATATATATATATATATTATATATATATATATATATATATATATATATATATATATATATATATATATATATATATATATATATATATATATATATATATATATATATATATATATATATATATATATATATATATATAATATATATATATATATATATATATATATATATATATATATATATATATATAATCTCTTTGCTTACTCTTGTCTAGTTTTCTCTCAGATCGTTCCATTTCGGCACTTGTAGATGGAGCGACCTCTTCCTCCTTTTCTGTCAACTGTGGTGTTCCTCAGTTTCTGTTTTATCTCCAACTTTATTCTTACTTTTCATTAACGATCTTCTCAACTGCACTTCTAACTCTGTTCACTCTTATGCTGATGACTCAACTCAACATTCTTCTACTCATTTCAAATCTGCTCCCTCTTTTGCTTCTAGAGTTGCTTCTCGACTTCAACTTTCCGATTCTATTCTTGCCGATCTGGATGGGATTTCCCGGTGGGGTCAAAGCAACCTTGTGAAATTCAACTCTTTAAAAACTCAACTTCTTCACATCTCCCTCTCAAAAACACCTCCTAACTTTCCTATCCTTTTCGATGGCTCTCCCGTCTCACCTGTAAATAACATTAACATTCTTGGTCTAAACATAAACAACAAACTGTCTTGGAAACCACATATCACAATGGTTGCTAAAGCGGCCTCAAAGAAGCTGGGAGTTCTGTTCAGATTGCGAGAATTTTTTCTTCTGAGCAGTTACTCCAAATATATAAGGGTCTTATTCGTCCTTGTATGGAGTACTGTTCTCACATTTGGGGGGGCTCCGGCTCCTCCTCTCTCTTCTGGATAGGGTTGAGTCAAAAGCAAAAAGATTAATAAACTGTCCCCTACTTTCTAACTCTCTTGACCCCCTATCTCTGCGACGTGACGTTGGCGCGCTATCTCTTTTCTACAGGTACTATAATGGCAGGTGCTCGAGGGAATTGGCCTCTCGCATTCCTCCACCGTTGCGTCGTCCTCGTTGCACAAGGGGTGCCCTGCTTTCGCACCAATTTTGTGTGGACGTAGGAAATCCCAGGCTAGCCCGTTGTGGTACCTCCTTCTTTCCAGCCACCTCTATTCTGTGGAATTCTCTACCATCTTCTATTTTTCCTCCTGTATTTAATCTTCCACTCTTCAAGGCTTCCGTCTGCGCCCACCTGAGGGCTGTGCGTTAGGTGTGTGCGTTTGCATGTGTTTTGTCCCTATGTGTGTGCCCCCTCCTTGAAAAGGGCTCTGCCCGTGAGTGGTGGCGTCCTGTAAAAAAAAAAAAAAATATATATATATATATATATATATATATATATATATATATATATATATATATATATATATATATATATATATATATATATATATATAATATATTAGTGATAGATCGGATGTTAAA
>SEYY01001843.1:42500-50000 GCA_009176605.1 Armadillidium nasatum | reverse complement strand
ATATATATATATATATATATATATATATATATATATATATATATATATATATATATATATATATATATATATATATATATATATATATATATATATATATATATATATATATATATATATATATATATATATATATATATATATATATATATATATATATATATATATATATATATACATGAAGAGTTGATAAGAAAGAAAGAAAATAATTGCAACCTCTTATTCCATTCACGCCAAACAAAGTAAAATGAATGCTGCAAAAATTATATAAAAACAAAGTGATAAAATTACAACTTACCAAAAGATGATCAATTTTTGAAAAAAAAAAAAATGCCAAAAATAAAACTAAAAGATTAAGAAACATAGACAGCAGGAAGGAAAGCTGCAACAACCCCCATATATTTTCCTAAACGAACCACTAGATTTAATAATCAAATCAATACAATACAACACAAGAATATGCAAGATGGAATAAAAGATTAAATTCTAACACCAAGGAATGTCAAGGCTATCAAAGGATTAGAGCAATTTGTGAATTCAGGTTAAAATATTGATCGGAACGCCACTGGAACAAACGTCCATAGAAGGAAACTGAAATGTACAAAACGGGTAGTAACATTGTTAGTATACGGCAAATAGCTGCGGTTGCCGTTGCGAAGCATCGCTCCATCGCAAATTATATATATATATATATATATATATATATATATATATATATATATATATATATATATATATATATATATATATATATATATATATATATATATATATATATATATATATATATATATATATTATTTATATTTTATTTTTATTATTATTTTTCCCTGCAAAAATATTTTTTTCCCCTTTTTTTCGCATCTTTTGATATATATATATATATATATATATATATATATATATATATATATATATATATATATATATATATATATATATATATATATATATATATATATATATATATATATATATATATATATATATATATATATATATATGTGACTTCAAAAATCACATATTCCAAACAAATTAAAACAACTCATCTGAAAATAAAAAAAAAAAAAAAAAAAAAAAAAAAATTCCAAACGTTTTCGAAATTTGCTTTCCCCTTTTTATGCCTGATGAAAACTGAAAAATGTAAAAAGTTATAAAAGTAAAAGGTAAAACGAAAACCTCTCCTTAGAGAGAAAATTTCTTTTAATCGCTTTCATACTTTTAGGTCTCTGGTTTTGTTACTTAGAGTTTAGATTTTTTTTCCTGCTGTGGCATGAAAAGGATGAAAAGTTCCGAAAGCGTTTGCCAATTTTTTTTCTTAATATATATTATATATATATATATATATATATATATATATATATATATATATATATATATATATATATATATATATATATATATATATATATATATATATATATATATGGTGTGTGTGAGTGTGAGTGTGAGGGTGAGTGTGAATGTGCTATTGTGTGTAGGTAAATGTAAGAAGGTAGTTGGGAATGTGAATTATTTTACATTAAAAGAAAAAGATGCAAGAAAATAAAAGTTCAAAATAAAAATTTTAAAAATTATTTCATGAAATAATTGCAACCCCAAACGAACTTTTTTCATTTGAAATACTCATAGTATGAATATATGTATGTAATACTTATAAATTAATCATTTTTTACTGATTTAAATTTTCATATATTCATACACATTATTTGCTATATATATATATATATATATATATATATATATATATATATATATATATATTTCCTCTGGTATGCAAAGACCAGAGGTCTACCAATATCCACCGGAGTTAGGAAACTATTAGGGTCTAGTCGTTAAAAGCCGACATGACCCGATATTCGGCGTTTACAAGTGTCCAAGTCAAAGGAAGTTGGGAAAACAGATAAAGGAAGTGTGTTCCAGACTTTACCAGTAGAATACATGTAAGATTGAGCATAGCGGTTAAGTCTGGGGTCAGAGAGTTAGACAGAGAAAGTAAGATACTGTGTAGAAAATCTAGTCGCACGAGTGGAGGAGGTATACGACTGGAGAGTTCAGAAGAGCATTGTCCGCTGTAATAGCGACAGTATAGAGAGAGTGACGCAACAATTCGACGTGTATAAAGAGATTGGAGAGAGTTAGTAAGAGCAAAAGAGTTTATAAGATGAAATGACCTTGACTTCACCTTTTCAAGAAGAGCTGTATGTGTGAACCACCCCAGATGTGCAAGGCGTACTCCATACAGGGTCGAACAAAATCCCTTTAAAATGCAAGCAACTGGGGTGGCGTAAAAAAAAATCACGAAGACGCCTCAGAACACCCAACCTCACAGAATCTTGTTTAGAAAGACAAGTAATGTTATCCTTCCTAGGAAGATCACGAGAAAAAAGAAACACCGAGAATATTGAGGACAGATGAAAATTTAAGTAGAGTGTTTTCGAAGAAGATGTCATAGTTGTGTGGAAGGTTGTGTCGAGTAGAAAGATGGAGGAATTGAGTTTTTGTGGGATTGAAAACGACCATTTTTCTCTGCAATTATAATATATATATATATATATATATATATATATATATATATATATATATATATATATATATATATATATATATATATATATATATATATATATATATATATATATATATATATATATATATATATATATATATATATATATATATATATATATATATATATATATATATATATATATATATATCGTTAATTTTGCTTGTAGAGTGAGGTTGTGTTTGGTGTGGTGTCCTGGCAGTTTTATCATTTTTGTTTTGTTTGTGATTGTTTAAAAGTTTTTATTAATCTTTTTCATATCTAAAGTAAATATCCCTCTTGCTATTTTAGGGTTTTATCATTTGTTCTGTGTTTTAAATATTTACTATCTACAGTGGTTAACTTTGCTACGAAAACAACTAATACTGGATCGAACATAAGATAAGATTTAGTGAATATTTTATGTTTTAAATAGAAATAGTTTTACAGTTATATAGTTCATTTTAGCGTTTTAAAATTTAACATAAGCATTGTTTCAGTTTTTGTTTTGTTTGTACGTTTGTTTGTCTGTTCGTTTGTTTGTTTCTTTGCTTGTTTGTCTCTTTATTTGTTTGTCTATTTGCTTGTTTGTGTTTGTTTGTTTTAATCGTGATTGCGTGTGGTGGGTGTTCGCAGGAGTGGGTTCTTTACACACTTCACCATTGTCCATGGTCTACGCTCTAATTTAGCTTCTGTGGAATATCATCTCTCTAACTCTCATCCTAACCTTTTACTCTTGTCTGAGACCCAGATATTAAAGAATCCTCCTCTAACTTTTTTTTACTATATCCATCTACACCCATCTCATAATTTCCGTTCTAAGGGTGGGGTGTGTGCCTACGTAAACACTAACACTCCTGTAACACTTTTTGTGAATCTTGAATCTCCTAGCTTCTAATTTATGTGGCTTAAAATCTTTCTTTCTACCACTACAATAATCTCATGCCTCTGCTACTGTTCTCCCAATAGAACACATTTTTTTAAGACTGCCTCAAAGAAGCTGGGAGTTCTGTTTAGACTGTAAGAATTTTTTCTTCTTCGCAGTTATTTCAATAATACAAGGGTCTCAAACGCCCTTGTATGGAGTACTGCTTTCATATTCGAGGTGGTTCAGGTTTCATCATTCTTTTGGATAGGTTTGAGTCAAAGGCCAAAAGACTTATAAATAAAAAAATGTTCCGCTCTTCCTAATTCACTTGACCCTTTATCTTTGCGCCTTGACATTGGTGCCTTGTCTCTTTTCTATAGGTACTACAACGGGAAATGCTCGAGGGAACTATCCACTAGTAAACCTACAAGTTTACGGCGTCCTAGTAGCACACGGGGTGCATTGTCTGCACATCAATTTTGAGTGGATATAGGAAACTGCAGGCTTGTCCGTTGTGGTGCCTCTTTCTTTCCTGCCCCCTCTGTTTTGTGGAACTCTCTCCCATCTTCTGTTTTTCCTGCCGAATTTAATCTCAATTTCTTTAAGGCTCACGTCTGTGCTCACCTAAGAGCTTTGGGCTAGGTGGTATCTGCAGGTTTCTTTTTTTTTTAATTCTTTTATTTTATTTTTATTCCTCAAACACCCACCCCTTGAATAGGGCTTTGCCCGTGAGTGGTGGTGCTGTGTAATATATATATATATATATATATATATTATATATATATATATATATATATATATATATATATATATATATATATATATATATATATATATATATATATATATATTCAGAAATTTATAACAGGAAATCCTCCATTAAAATTAAACACAATAGCATTTGCATATTTATTAAACCAAAAAGAAAAAGCTCGTAATTAGAAATAAAAATTATATATGCTAATTAGTGATTAAATACTCAGCAGTTTTCTATTAATATGAAAATAAAAGGTTTTACATCGGTTTTTATCAATCGAAATTATAATTTTACAATTTTTATTTCCTTCTTGCAACACATGCATATAATTTTGCTTAATATTTTCATCGTAATTATGTATCATTTTATTATGCTTGTGTAATGATTAGGTTTGCTGAATCGAAGTAAAAATGTCATTCTCTAATCTCTGACCTTCTACTCCAACTCCCAAAATTTCAAGCTCCAGCTCCGCCCCCCTCTAATCCTGGTAATATCTGTATCCCCTTTCTTTAAAATGTATATTTTTTTTTTTCTTCTCTATCCAGAAGAGAGGAGGAGCCAGAGCCCCCCCAAATGTGAGAACAGTACTCCATACAAGGGCGAATAAGACCCTTATATATTTGGAGTAACTGCTCAGAAGAAAAAAACTCTCGCAACCTGAACAGAACTCCCAGCTTCTTAGAGGCAGCTTTAGCAACCATTGTGATATGTGGTTTCCAAGACAGTTTGTTGTTTATGTTTAGACCAAGAATGTTAATGTTATTTACAGGTGAGACGGGAGAGCCATCGAAGAGGATAGGAAAGTTAGGAGGTGTTTTTGAGAGGGAGATGTAAAGAAGTTGAGTTTTTAAAGAGTTAAATTTCACAAGGTTGCTATGTCCCCACCGGGAAATTCCATCCAGATCGGCAAGAATAGAATCGGAAAGTTGAAGACGAGAAGCAAGTCTAGAAGCAAAAGAGGGAGCAGATTTGAGTAGAAGAATGTAGAGTTGAATCATCAGCATAAGAGTGAACAGAGTTAGAAGTGCAGTGGAGAAGATCGTTAATGAAAAGTAAGAATAAGGTTGGAGATAAAACAGAACCCTGAGGAACACCACAGTTGACAGAAAAGGAGGAAGAGGTCGCTCCATCTACAACTGCCGAAATGGAACGATCTGAGAGAAAACTAGACAAGAGTAAGCAAAGAGAAGGAGGAAACCCAAAGGAAGGGAGCTTAGAGAGTAGCGACGCATGCCATACCCGGTCGAAAGCCTTGGATATGTCAAGCGCCACCACACAAGACTCCCCGAAATCCTAAGGGCAGAAGACCATAGATCAGTAAGATAGGAAAGTATGTCACCAGTTGACCTCGAGCGACGAAAGCCATACTGGTGATCAGAGAGAAGAGAATGAGACTCCAAATGATCCAGGAAATGAGAGTTGAGGAGAGTTTCAAAAATTTTAGATAGAACACAAGTGAGAGCTATAGGTCGATAGTTAGAAGGGTCAGAACGGCTACCTTTTTCGGGATCGGCTGAACCAACGCACGCTTCCAGCATTGAGGAAAAGTATTAGTATTAAGGCATAGAGAGTAGAGCTGAACGAGGACAGGGGCCAACTCGGAAGCACACTCCCTCAGAACACGAGGGGGAATGCCATCCGGGCCACCGGCCTTCCTGACGTTCATAGATTTCAGGATCCCATGCACCCGATCGTGAGTAATTATAGGTAGAGGCATGGGACACCTGAGAGGAGAAGGAGTAGGAGGAGGGATGCCAGAATCGAGCAGGGTGGAATTAGATGAAAAAAGGAGGCCAAAGAGATTAGCCTTTTCAGAAGGAGTATTAGCTATAGAACCATCAGAGCGAATAAGAGGAGGAAAGGCAGATTTACAGAAATTGTTAGAGATATTTTTGACAAGAGGCCAGAAATTTTTATCAGTAGGAGAGCCATGGAGGTCAGCGCACTTCCTTTTAATGAAAGTACGCTTAGTCCGTCGAAGAACATCCCTGCAATCGATTCCGAGCTGAATGAAAATTAGCAAGAGTGATAGGAGAATTAGAGTTTTTCCATTCACGATAAGCATTGTCTTTTTCATGAATGACACGAAAGTAAGTACCATCGAACCATGTGTTTTGAAGAGAAAAAGATTTAGTTGAAGATGGAATGAACCTGCTCATCCCTTCGAGGATACGGCCCCTACCTTTTCAGCAGAGACAGAAGCGTCCCCCGAGACAAATGCAAGATTCACTCCAATGATAGTTAGCAAAGAAGCGGCGCATTGCCCCCCAATTAGCCCGATTAAAGTGCCAGAAAGTACGTTTAGGGCATGGAGGAGCTGTTGGAGAGAAAGCATTATAATTAAGAGCTATAAGATTATGGTCAGAGTTACCAATAGGAGGGAAAATGGTGTATTTATAACTAGAAGGAGTAGTGGTGAAGCATAAATCAAGTGTATTCAAGAATTGGTTAGGACGATCTGGAATGTGTGTGGGTTCCCTAATCAACTGCTCCAGATCGTTAAGAATGCTGAATGAATTGGCCTCCCTCCCACCTGTATCAGTATGAGAGGAACCCAACCACTCAGTGTGGTGTACGTTGAAATCCCCTAAATAGAGAACCTCAGCATTTGGATGAGAAGAAGTAACAGTCTCGTGAGTAGTAGTAAGATATTGAAAAAGACTGGAAAATCTGTTCCATTAGGGGAGCAGTAGCAGAAACACAAGATAATTGTAGTAGTAGGAAGACAGATTTTAAGCCATAAAACATATAATAAACATTTAAAATGACAGAAGTAATCTTGATTGATTATTATGATTATGACGTAATATTGCAATAGTAACATCAAATGCAGGATAGGTAATGCCATAAATTGGTCCTGGTAAGGGTAGGAAATAGGTAACGATACTGGTGAATTGACACATGCACTCGTACGTTTAAAGAGGGTTATTTAGAGACTTGAATTGGGATAAATATAATTAGGAATTACTTTGAAGATGGAGCTGTTTATTTTGAAATGCTGGAGGTGACTCATTTGTTCACGCTATATCATACCAGTTGACTGTGTTCTATAATGGCACACATGAGAGAATTGTTTACCGTAATATGAAGACTTGTAATATGAAGAATAATATATTAAATGATTGGCATATGACATCATTCTATGACGTCAAATACATGGAAACTGACCTCCGATACTATGGACACATTATTATTATACTATATGGAGTATAAGTTTTATATAATACAATAAATGAAAGAAATATAACGTCAGTAATATATTAATGTTTGCTATAGGAATTAGTCTGTGAGAGTTATAGCAGACTTTAAACTTTGATATTTTCTCTA